>LQNK01002831.1:303012-344303 GCA_001586405.1 Phoebis sennae | reverse complement strand
GCGCATACACAAGTGCACTCTCTATTCCTTTACTCTCATAACCCGATGGGACGGCAGACCGACACTCGCGGAGAGAGATCAGGCGCAGGACCGACAAGACACGTGCTCTCCGAGGCACGGGTGTTCCAACACCGTTTAATGCATACATATGCATATGTCTAACTATGATTGAATAGCTACTCTTTCGTAAACACTATTTTCATCAAAATTATAACTTGCAAAGTATTTCGTTTAATTTTCTGTTTAATTTTATTAACACTAATTAGGAATTCATACAGAAATTCAAATGAGAGCGATTTATATATTTTCATGCTATCAAATATAAAAATTGCAATCGTAAGATAATGTTAACACTAAAGCATACTTTAAAAGTAGCATATTATTATTTTTATAAGTACGTACCCATATTTATTACAACCTTCTCTAGTCACCTACATTACTAAAATCGTGGAAAAGACATCAGTTAAAATGATGATTTACAAACCTTTGTCGCCAATTTGTACTGCAATGGATAAAGATTGTTTTAAATTTATATTCGCAATCGAATCTCCAATTCCGCAAGTTTTCTGCTTGTTTGTCATTTTGCTATCTAAAAAAATAACTTTTTACTATTAACTTTAAATATTGCTACTTCTTAATATGCTACTTCTGTAGCATTGAATTGGTGAATGAAAATTACTGATTTTTACAGGCTTTTTCATGGTAATGTACACTAATATTATAAAAATTGTTTGTTTGAATGGAAAAGGCTCCGAAACTACTGGACCGATGTGATAAATTCTTTTACGATGAACATAGGCTATATAACATTATGCTGTCCTGCAGAGCCATGCAGAACAGCTAGTAAATAAATAAATTGTTCACACACTGTATAAGTTTGCTGTATATACACCGAGTTGTATATTATATTGTATAATTTTCGCTACACGGTTGGTAGTGTTGTGTGGGTCACTATGGGAGCTTGCACGTGGTTTAAAAAAGTGTTGTGGCGTCACGTGACGTCACAAATCCTAAACCGCGATTTAAAATGTTTTCTCCGCTAAGCATATATTAATACCATTCCCAAGCATCAATCCTCGGGGCCTAACGGCCGGCCAGTCCTGTGGTTCGGACTGGTCGAGGATCCTCCCTTTTCGTTGGAGGAATAATACCAACCTCAACAGTGTGATGAACAAAAAGACTAAAGTCCAGTTACTAAAAAAATAAAAGAAGTCGTTTTACTTACAGACTACAATATCCTACAATATGAAAAATAATTTTTCATTTAGCGGTTATAATCAACAAATCGGAACCAAGTTTTCGTAGTTATGCTAACGCCACGTTCATTATAGACTAGCTTTCCGCCCGCGGCTTCGCACGCGTGGGCCACTAATTTCTGTACTTTTTAGAGGCGCACAACAAAAGTTTAAAAAATTACGGTTGAAGGACCGACCAAAATCTCACAGTGCGCGCGCCTCTTCACATTACAGAAAATTGTAGCCCACGCGAGCGAAGCCGCGGGCGGAGAGTTAGTTATTTTATGAAGGTTTTAGAGCAGTCATTGAGTGTTTTAATATCTTAATCTATACGTTAAGAGTATAAAAAAGCATGTTCGCAACTCAACCAAAATCTCACATTGTCACGTGGTATTACATTTTCACGACTTTAGAAGCGTATATCTCAAAAAATATTTATTTTAGCCAAAAACGCATTTAGAAACCTTTATTTCATTTTTAAAGACCTATCCAATGACACCTCATTTAATTATCTATTCGTGAATTTATTTTTATTCCCTCCGTTTACATGTATGGTAAGCCACCCCTAAAAATGTTTTTATAAATAAAATGTAGCCTATAAGTTGCACCTAATATTGGTCTATCAGCATGTGAAATTTTATAAAAATCTGCCCAGTGGTTATTACGTGATTGACGCACATACAAACAGATAAACAGATAAACAGACAAACAGAAAAAAAAAATTTAACCATGGTTTTGGTATCTATAGAACATACATATTGCATACCAATTACTCTTTTTGAAAAATATTAAATGTACAGAAATGGTTCGGTTACTGATTTATTATACATATGTATAAATAGCCTAGTAGGATATTGTACTGTTCGTAAGTAAATACAATACAGTATAGTTTATTTAGCACCACAATTATAAAACATAGGACATTTGAGGTAAAATAAAACAATATTTAAGTATGGGCTATAAAGGCGGCCTTATCGCTAAAGAGCGATCTCTTCCAGGCAACCTTTCGGTCGGAATTAAAGCACATAACACAAAACAGAAACTGGGCCTAAGCGAATTCCATATTCATAAAATCTTACTTTGTTGATCTCACGGAAATATTTAAGCGAAGTCTTTTTCATATAATAAAGTCGATGATGGTGCATTTAACGAAACGTATATATAATCATGTTTGTAACATTATGAATATTTTACATTAATAATTTAATTGTTGTGACATTTTAAATTTCTATTGATTTGACATGCACTCATAAAGAAGATTAAAAATGTAGCTTTTTAAAGTTGATGTCCACATTAGTAACAAAATGAAACAGTAAATAAAAGTAATTTTTAATTAGTGGTAAAGTAAACTATGTCTCCAATTACAATTAAACAATTAATTAAGTTTACTTATTATATTTTTATATCTATATAAATAAAACTTACATCGTATTTGAAGAAAGAATAAAGAAAAATAATAAAATGAAAATCATCCATCAAAAGTCAAATAATTTCAGTTTCTAGTGATAGAACAAAATTCTAAATTTCTGTAAAATTATATACCTATCAATAATTAATTAAAATTTCAGCAGGAAATGTAAGTTGATACTAATATATTAAATTTGGACTATTTTTATTTATTTATACAGTTAAAAGATTTTAAATAACTTAAAACTACGGCCCATAAAACCCATAGACCCTTAGAGTCCTCGCCACAGTATAAAAAAGTGTAGCGTCGTCTGTAATACTCCCTTCCTAAGCTTTCCTGGTCTTTAGCTTTATCCCATCGTTCCTCAGTCTTCTTCCATCCTTCGTCGCGAGTAGTGGGCGAGGGCTCTCAGTAATTCCTATATGTATTTCTTTCTCCTCATATTTTAGGCCTGAACCCGACTGTCTGAACTGGCTGGCTGGACACCGGCCTGACTCCTGTTACTCCGTGTCTCGTATCATGAAAATGACTGTAAGTATAACATACATTTCTGGAACATCATTCGCAACAAAACATCGTCACTGTTTAGTGCGGGGCAGTTGCAATAGCATTCTGAAGGTGATAGCTGAAGATGTCAGGGCGCCCATCATGGGGCACTTTGTGCGTACACTTGTCGCATCCAAGTGTCTTGTATACGTGTAGGGTGTCGTGTGGTGGACGTCTTGTTTCTTGTTTCTAAATTCTCTTTTTTTCTCTTTCCCACTAACATGAGTATTTTACTAACAAATGGATCTATGTTATCCGACCATATAATGAAAATAAATAAATAAAAATAAATAACGTCGGTCGAAATATATTAAGAGCAATTAAATATTCTGGGGCATTTAACACTACGCTACCTACACATAGTAAGCAAAGCTTGTAAGGAAACTAGATAACGGATAGACGTACTTACACAATATACATACTTTTTTTTGTAGACACATACTATACATAGATATGTTTGCACACAAATTTCGACGACCCGATTGACGCAGTGGATATCGCAATGGATCATTGCGCCGGAGGGTGTGGTTCTGATACCCACAAGTAGAAAATCGTAACCTAAAACTTACCTTTCAGTATTTATCAGTTATCTAGTGTCCATAGTACAAGCTTTGCTTAGTTTGGGACTAGATGGCGCAGTGTTAAATGTCCCTGAATATTATTTATTTTATAAACTATGCAGTTAATGAAAACTTTCTTATAACAGTACGTATTTCAGCACATCCCAGTAGCGAGACACTGGTGTTGAAGATGGAGTGTGGTGAGGGGATGGTCGCGGTGGTGCGTGGGCTGAAGGACTCTGCCCTGGCTGTCACTTTGCTGGACGGTGGAAAGCATTACACGTTGCAGCCGGATGGTAAGACCTTGATTTGCTACAATCCGGAAAAATTACATTACATCTTGTGTTCCTTCCGTATCATGCCTGTATTCCCATTCCTCTCCCGTCCTTTTCTAGTCCTCTTCCAACTGCCTATCATTAATCCTCTCCTGTAATCCCTTCCCCTTCCTACAAACTGGCAAGGCATCTGCGACAGTTTTCTGTTGTGGATGTTCATGGGCTGCGGTCAGTAATTTGACATCAGGTGAACCGCATGCTCCGCTTGCCCGCTATTACATAAAAAAAATAAAAAAAACATCCTGCTCTACTCCTCTCTCAACTTCCAATCATTAAGCCTGTCTTTATCCCCTCCTCTTCCTTCAAGCCGGCAGGGCATCTGTAACACTTCATGTTGTAGATGTTCATAGGCTGCGGTCAGTCAATTAACATCAGGTGAATCGCACGCTCCGCTTACCCACTGTAACATAAAAAAAATCAAATAAATTAATCATCACATTCACATTTAAGTCCTATTTACCAATTATAATTTGATATTTCTTACCTAAGTTCACGTAACAACTGTCCAACAGTACCTTCAACGCACGTGAGCAATTCGGCGAGCGCCCAGTGTTCCACTGATGTGGTGAGAAGAGAGAGTGCTGTACAAGCCACTGACGGGAGATATGCTAGTACTTATAAAGTAAGCCTTAAGTAGTAAAAATCTTGAGTCAGTAAAAGAACTATTCTTGGACGTTTTATACAATGTCATCTAGTGCCAATCTAAGCAAAACTCGTACTATGGAAACTGGATAACTGATAGACACTTAAACATACCTTTTTGTAAATACATACTATAAATTGATTAACACATCATATTTTTCTGTTCGTAGGAATAGAACCCACACCCTCTGACACAATATACTGTCATGTCCAATGCGCCGAGCATCATCTACAAAAAATGCTTGCTGTAGTCAAACTTGCTTATATATCTGTTTTTCTTATTTTATCGGACGTAGATTGACGATTGTATTAACACTACTTCTGCATCTATTTTTCGGTGGTATGGAAGTTTCATGTAGATTTTCTCGTTGATTTGTATTCTATCCTATCAAAAAAACGGGTATCACAATATGTTTATATAATAGTATAAGATAGTAATCTTTGTCTGCAGATGATGCATTGTCATGTGATACCAACGTCTCCTCAGACCGAAGTAACAGAGTTCCCTCCACAGAGAGCTGCACTATGTCCCGGTAACTTGTCATTTATATGAATAATATAGAACAGTAGCCCTTGTTAAGATCCTTGAAGTAGCCATAACTATTAGATGTTACTTGTTATATTATTTTTTCTGTAATTGTCCTTCTAGTTCTAATCAAATATCATAACTCTTTAAATATATTTTTCAAGGCTAGAGGCATATATTAAAACCGAGTTTGGAACATAACAAAGCGTTTTCAAAACAATCGATGGAATAATTAGTATTTTGCGTAGAATCAGACCTTTTCTATACAAATATTGTAAAGAGGAAAGATTTGTTTGTTTGTATTGAATAGGCTCCGAAACTACAAGATCGATTTGGATGAAATTTTATACAGAGAATCTTTGAAACCCCAGGAATGACATAGGATAGATTTTATTTCGTAAATCCTCTGGGAACGGGATATATACGCGGATAAAACCGCGGAGCTCAGCTAGTTTGGAAATATATTAACGTATTTATTTCGCTCACTGTATAGTTTATCATTTTCATAGGCCAAGGAAACTTCGAGATCGGTGGTCTAGGGAGCTGTGAGAAGTACCGAGCGACGAAATCCAGCAGCTACAAAGGTGGATTGTGCTGGCCAGATAAGGGTAAGATAATTTAATAATATCCATGTCCCCACTTGTTCGACACTTTGCTGTTGCAGATGTTCATCGGCTGCGGTCAGTCACTTATCATCAGGTGAACCGCAAGCTCTGCTTGCCCGCTGTTACATAAAAAAGCTTCTTTATTTTAAAATTCCAAATTCAATAAATCCTGTTATGCCTTCTGTGTGTCGCATTCTTATACATCTTCAGTTTTACTTTTAATAACTAAACAAAACAAATCATAAAACATTGAATTACAAACAGGAGCAGTATTCGCTTCCCGTCCGTCCGTACAACCGGATGCGTTCGCAAATTCCCTGAGAAAATATTCCAATATGTCACCAGAAAGATCGGCTGAAATCATGGAACGATTGATATCCTACGCGCAGAACCGGAGTGGTGAGTTACTTATTCTACTTTTAAAGATTACGTAATTTACGTCCGTCCATGTTTCTAATTACAAAGTCAACTGATTGGGAAGAAACTGACTCCCGAGTCACAGTAAAAACTAGTTCGTGAGTCAGTGTCTATATTAATATAAATAATCACGTTTAGATTTTTTATTAATATCCATGCTTTTACGTTCGACATAGATCTAAGTCTATGCTTGCTATAAACAACATACACGTACATACTATTACCCGTGTGTCGACGGGTTAGAATACGTGCGAATGTACCACCCCATTTATACCCGTGGGTGTCGTAAGAGGCGATCGAGGGTAATTCTGCTGCACAACATCTGCAGCAATAAAAGAATGGGAGCCAAGATTGCACGATTGGGCCAAGCTCGCACCGGTGTAATTACCACCCCCAGCAGAAGACCGGCGTGAAGCAGTATAGCACTGTGTGCAGTACTGTGAGCGGATGCCCGGAGGCCTGTATTCCCATCCTTTTCCACTCTCATCCTGTTCTACTCCTCAGTAAACTTTACAATAATCAACATTGCAGTAACATCAAAAACTAAATCTCCATCACCGACGCGTGGCGTCGAGTCTGAACCCTCCACTTTTTGTCTGGAAGCCTTGAGGAACGCGAGCGCCAAGACCCGTAGAAGCTATGAACGTGACATAAACCTTAGGAATAGAAGGTATGGCTAATCTATATATATAAAAATGAATTGCTGTTCGTTACTCTCCCTAAAACTCGAGAACGGCTGAACGGATTTATCTTATCTTGGTCTTGAAGTATTCGTGGAGGTCTAGGGAAGGTTTAAAAGGTGAGAAAAATTCGAATTACCGGGTCGACGCGAGCGAATATTTTAAATAAAATACTTTTTAAAGGACTATAAACGCGGTTTATTATACATTATTATATTAACCCGACGTTTCGAGCACTTTACAGCGAGCGTGATAAACCGCGTTTAAAATCTTTTAAAAAGTATTTTATTTAAAATGGAAAGTACTCGCGTTAAATCAAACACAAGATTATACTAGGTAAGGTTAACTTTTTGGAATATCACCCTCATTTTTATACCTTAAAAAGACTCATACACACATTCCCGCGCGAAATTAAAATGTGTATGAGATTTTTAGGTTTGTATACTAATCTAGATAAACAAAGACATCTAATCTAGGCCAGGCAGATCTGCAGTCATATGTCGAAGTATAATAAAACAGTCACTCAAACACCTCCCCAAAAAATGGGCCCAGCCCTCAAAATAATTAACTCAAAATTAATTTATAATTTGTATTGTATTGTTTCTTGATGGAACTGCATCTTGATTGATTTGTAAAAAATCACTTCACTAGTTATATATTTTCCACACTATATTCATTATTTATTTACAAATAATACCGATTTCTAGCACCAAAAATTTCGAAATTAATAACTCAAAATTTTGCATATTATTTTGGACTTCGAAATGTATTCAAAATTTAAGTGACAGGAAAAATTAGAGGCTGGCAATGTATAAAGTGTACTATTGCGCTAAAAATTCTAGTATCAACGAATCTCCCACACGTGAGAGGTCCAAGCGACCTGGCGAAGCTGAGGTGGAGTCCTGGAGGAGGGGGACCTTCTGCAAAACCACTGATGTGAGGTACTTGAAGGATGTCACCAGGGCTGTGAAGGAGGGGATACGAAGTATGGTGAGTGGTTCGCGGAATCGAGGATTTTTTTTATCTTCTTATATATAAAAATGAATCGCAAAATGTGTTGGTAAGCGCATAACTCAACAACGACTGGACCAATTTGGACAATTATTTTTTTTAATGTTCATTGGAGTTCAAGCATGGTTTTTACGCCGAGAAAAATTCGAATTGCCGGGTCCACGCGAAAAGCTAGTCTATAGATAAGTTCATCCACGAAGACGCGCCTTACTATTCTTCTCAATTGTTGACTGTATATATGTATGCAAGCTTCCGCTTGTGTATTAGGTATCCAAAAATCCTGACGTGTTACTTTTTCCCTATTTCCATCAAGTTTCTACTAAACCTAATATTTATCGTCAGTTAAAACATATCTACACAAATTTTATACCGAACATTATTATTACAGGGTAATAACAATCAACCAGAAAAGCTTCCAAGACATGAGAGTCCGTCACCAGAAAGACGCACACACGCTCAAAAGGTAAGAAGAAATATAATTTAGAACATTTTTTCGATTTTTCATAAGGCTAGTTAAAAAGCTTTGGAGGATGGTATTGGACAGGATAGGCTGGCCGTAAGGCCCCGAGGACTAATGTTTGGAAGTGGTATTTATTCTTAGCGGCGAAAAAATTTCAACATCGCGATTTAGAAATTGTGACGTCACGTGACGCCACACAGCTGTAACTAACTCAGTCGTATGGAGTCCACTGCAGGACCTTCCCCAGTGATTATCTATATTAATATTATAAATAGAAAAGATTTGTTTGTTTGTATTGATTAGGCTCCGAAACTATTGCACTGAACCCGAGGTAGGACATAGTATATGTATAATATGTATTTTATTATTTGAATAAGGACATTATATATTATATATTTCCCTCATATTTCTATATTCACTATAGTCGTCTGCTTTATATCTAATTTTGACTTTTCTATTTACAGAGTTGCAACTCAGTGAATATGGAAATACAAGGTAAATTTATAATCCAATTATTTTTGCTTTTTGTTTATCTATCGGATTTGAACTCGTTTTTAAGGTATTTCTCGTGAAGTTTCCATTTTGTTGAATCTGTACGTTACATTTTGTCTATTGTATATAATAAAAAATAAATAATAAAAAAAACTGATAGTGAGACGTGAATCAATACTAATGTACATCATGTATTTTTTTATTTGATATTTCGTAGCTTCTGTAATTATTTTGTTTTCATTAGCTGCGGTGCAGATGGTGTCCAGAGAGGTGGTGACGTCACCTAGAGTCATACCGTCCCAAAGAAATGTACGTATTTTAACAGTCATACTAAAATAAAAGAAATATCAAAAGGATGTGGATAAAAATACTTTATGCGCACATTAAAAAACGATAGATTTGTAGAATTAACCACATTTATGTTTATAAACCTACCTTTGAAACATATTCGTAATAATCGTTTTTCAAAATTTGACGACCTGATTGGCGCAGTGGATGTGTGATGATGTGTGACGTCTATTGCGCCGGGGGGTGTGGGTTCGATCCCCATTGTAATTTTCTACTCTTTGGGCGTTAGTTTATCTATAGTACGTATGTATTCACAAAAAAAATATGTAAAAAATATGTCTATCAGTTATCTAGTTTCCATACTATTAATGCTTAGTTTAAGACTAGATAGTGTTAATTGTCCCAGAATATTTTTAATATTTTATTTTATCCCCGTTACAGGTAGGAATATCTATTACACCCACAACATCGGGCACTTTGAGGAGTCCAGGTGGAGTATTATTCAGAACAAGTGATATTGTAAACCAATCCATCCAAACCTTGAATGAGACAAGCGTTGGTATTAAAACTACCTTAAGCACAAACGATATTCGTAAACGGAAACGACGTACTAACAGACGCAGCAAATCAGACGAAGAGATAAGACTAGAAAGAAATTATGGTCAAGGCATGGAAAATAATAGTCCGAGAATCGATAAACTGAAGAATTTGCGAAGAAATAAATGTTCTTGTAAATCGAAAAATGTCAAAATTAAAACAACTAACTTTAGACGAACTAACTATAACGTGCATGACGTTGATTCCTTTGATGATATTGATTGTTTTAATTTCAATCCATATCCTGGATATTCTCAAGTGTTTCACACGAAAATAACCCCATATAGAGCTATAGATGAAGATGATTTAGCTGAAGTTTTAGAGGATTGGTTAAACATTATACCTATCAAACCAATAGATTACTTTGGTAGACCGATCGAGAAGGAATATTTGTTTTATGATCTTTTTGAAAGACTCAAGCATACTGCGTATCATTTACCAGATCATAATAGGCGAGATAAGATAAAAGGAGATATTATTAGACTTTTAAACGAGTTTCCAGTCGACGTAAAGGGAAATAGAAATGTGTATTTAAATAAGTTAGCTGATATTCTCATAGAAAAAATCAAAAATCTAGGTCGTAGTGTCCACCATAAGAAGAGATCCCCTACAAATAATATCAATAGCTATTACAGTTTTTCAATGCATAGATACATTCCACCAACGGAAAGTGAGCTAAGAACTTTCATCACTGATGAAATAGTTACATTTATAAGAAAGTTTGGACTGCCATTTTCACGTCAAGCCTTGCTTGAACTGGAAGAAGAGCTAGTTGATGTAGTCACAGTTTTTATGGAAAATATACATACCAGTAACGATGATTTAATTGGAGGTGTTATAATTAATATCTTAGTGGAACATGGCTTCTTAGATCATCAGGCATCGCATTTTGTACATACATTAATAAAACATCTAAGAGAAGCTTTCTTGGATGATTCAAATGTAGGTCGAGTGAAATCAGAAGCATTGGTAGTGCTGCCAAGTATACAATCTCCGAATCCATATACATCAGTTAATACGAACAATACAGATTTCAGTATCAGTGCAATTAATGAATCAGATTTAAATGCTCTAATGGAAACCTATACACGACAACTTTGCGAACAAATTAATGAATGGTTGAATTCGATACAAACACTCTTACCGAGAATCAATGAGAGAGGTTTCAGACAAGTAGTTGTCAATGATCTAGCAGGAGATATTATCGACAGGCATAAATATTTGGAAATGAATCCGGGGAGCCGAGGTACCGACGAAGCTGAGTTAGAACATTTGAAGTATCAAATATTTAAATGGATCAACAAACTTGCTGGCGAAGACACATTACAACCAGGGGAACACGCACCAGAATTAATGAGAAGAATCCGCAGTATTCCTGTACCAATGCTAACGATGCCAAATACCAGAGCACGAGTGGGAAATATCAATGGTATGAAAACTATTGATCCAAATCTTAGTATCAAAAATAGTACTGATCGGAATAACTCTATACAATCATCTGGCGGCTCAAAAGTAGCATGTTCGCCGCCTAGAGCTTGTGGTAAGCCATCATGTAGTCAAAATACAAAGCATGGAGTATGTTGCCCTAATGAAAGTTTGGTTCCTCCTACATCACAATCCACAGAGCAATTAAACGATGAATATGAAGAATTTCTCAAGAATTGGGTCCAAAAGATACCAATTCAAACTTCTTCACCTGAAGAAGAAGCGCTTGCAGAAAAGGCAAGATTAGGCATACATAACGGTATTTGGAAAGCTATCACCAAAATTCGATGTGATCAATCCATTTTCACGAATAGATTCTATTTTGAAGATGTATTCGATGATGAAATAGAAGATCTATTAAACTGTCTACCGCAAACACCGGAGCTCCAAGCAAAGAAACATCTATTGAAAGTGGAACTTATAAAGAGAACGGTAGACACGTTGGAGCACAATAAAGCCGAACTTGCCAGATCATTCAGACAAGAACTAATGCGACATATCGAGAATAGCTTACAAAAACAGGGTCTACAATTATCCAACGACAGTCATGCCAAAGCACAAGAAGAACTAGAGATGATGAGGATTCTTGAACAATTCATTTTATATTCAAACTACAAAAATGATGATCCTGTCAAATCAGAAGTTTACAAAAAGAGATTACTCAAAGAAATCAAGGAACTAATTGACGAAATAAAGAAAAACCACGGTCAAGATCAGACGAATATTAACTATGCTATGCACATAACAGATATTTTGAATGCTTTACATCTTGTATCGTTACCTAGCGACGATACGATTAAAGAAGAAGCCAATAACATTCTTCTAGAATTCGAAATCGAGAAATGGTTCACTGACTTACCGATTACTTTAAATGAAGATAATAATATTGAAATATTACAATGGAAAAGGAAACTTGATAATTTAGCGCAAAAGATACGGGATCTTGAAATTAATACGACCTCTACCGACACGCGTGAGAGAAGTATCAAGAATGAAATTGTAAAATTTTTGGAAAGAGCCCCTTTGCAAGGTGAAAACGTCAATATAAACTTCATGGCAGAACAGCTTGTTAATAGAATAAAAAATAGGGACCAACTTAATCAATCAAAACGAGTAGCTTTTCATGAGCCAGGATCGTATGACGAATTTCGTTCCAATGTACCGCTATCGTCTAGTTATATAGAAAGTTCTCGCCCCACAAGTGGGTCTGGCACACAGAATGAGATGCAGAATTCCTTAGCTCTAAGAAATGAAGGCCGCAGTTTAAGCGGCACTGAAGTTGATTATGGAGCATTCGCTCAAGAACGACCAAAAAGTTCCACATTTAAGGAACACGATGAATCAAACATTTCTTATCAAGGATTTTCGGGAAGACGACCGGCAAGTTCTACTTTTAAAGACAATGATGCGTCTGATATTTCTTACCAAGGGTTTTCTGAAAGGCGACCAGCTAGTTCCACATTTAAAAATAAAGAAGAAGGCTATGTTTCAGTACCTCCTACTACCTCAAGCCATATAAGGGATTCATCCATTGGTGAATATAGAGATTTCTCAGACCAAGTACTAAAAAGTTCTACGTTTAAAGACAAAACTTTAGGACCTATTCATAGTGAAAACCAAGGGCGTGATATGTCAGATATTTCTTATGAAGGATTTTCTGGCAAACGACCCGTAAGTTCTACTTTTAAAAATAGACCCGACCAATCGTTTGGTACACAAAATGAAAGTACAGGTGGACACATGTCAGGAGTAAATTACAATAAATTTGATAGAAGCCCGATAAGTTCTACCTTTAGGGGTGACGACGAAGGTTTTGTTACGATACCCCGATATATCAACGACGCAAGCAAAGTTGAACCAACATATCACACGATTCCAGAAACGCCGCGTCGCTCTTCTTCACAGTCACGGAGAGAGAGATCTTCAGATCAATTTAATACACTGAGATCGACTCCAAAATCAAGTAGAAAACGCAGCGTCGATGATGGAGTGCAGATAAACGGTGAAAACATGAGCCGTCAAGTTCCAGTTCGCAATACACCAGGAATTCATAATGGCACAAGCTCAGGAGTGGGTCCAAATGGATTTCAGCGTTTAGAGACACCACAACCAGCCAGATTTCAGAAAAGTCCACAAGGTTTATCCAAAGGAATAATTTTCAAAGATACGGATGATTTGAGTACTACACCAAGATATACATCGAGTGATAATAGGTATTCTCAAAGATCAATTTCAGCAGAGTGTCAGACTTCTAAACAAGGAGTAATGCAAGAAGAAATAGGTGACATACATATAAGTCAGGACGGCAACTTTAGAACTATTGCAACGAATACTCCTAAAAGAAAAATTCATTGTTTAGCAGATGATGTGGGAAAACTGCTTGAATTAGATACTGCTGAAGAAGGAGAAATTCGATGTAGATGTATTGAAAGATTTCTAAGATGTAAGAAACAATTTCGACGCTTCGATGGTTTAGATATGGATGTGCCATCGTGCTTTCCCCTAATGTACACTTGTCCATGTTTTTTGTAAAATTTAATGTACTCTATTAATGTGTCTATAATAAAATGGGTTTTTAACAAAAAAATAGATATTGTGTGATACGTTCTGTAAAATGTTTGGGCCATTGTGTTGTTTAACTTCATACTTTTAAAAAATAAACTATACACCCAGCTATTTTGTTGTTTTTATCTTGATTAAGAATTTTTCCATGATATTGGTCTTATATAAATATTTTTATTTACAGCTACTGAAATACCAAAAAACACTTCCACAACACGAAATAATGTAAGTTTATTTTATTTAGCCCTATATTGGATAAAATTTACCCAAAGTGATTTTAGCTTTCTCTGTTACAGATAATCTTATGCCAATTAGAAACGCATCTTACGAGTGCTTGCCAAAAGTATGATCTCAAATCAAGTGTTAGTTTTATAAACAATACGCCCCAAAATAATTTAGACCCAAGAATTTGTAAGTCACAGGGAACATTAAACAAGGAAATAAATATCAACAGAACGGATAGTTTATTGAATTGGATTCACGATATATTTCACAACGATTATAAAAGGAAAAGGTGGAATAAAAAACTAATGAAAATAGTGAAGAAGTTAAACAAGCCTAATGGAGAAGTAGAATTACGAAAAGATATCGAAAGCTTTTTAATGAATGCAATAGATCTATGTGATATACGGGACAAGGAATATTTAGTAGATAACATTATTGAAATCATAAAGAATCTCAAGGTTCAAGATAAAGAGAATACAACACGAGTTAATTTATTTCACGTCAATACGTCATGCAATAAAAGGGAACTCTTAAAAAACATTATTACTAAATGGATTTTAAATCTACCTATTAAAGAAGTAGATTCCTTTGGAAGAACGGTAGAAATAGACAGTGTTACCAATTTAGCGACACAAGTACTTATACCCGAAATAAATAGCATTAATAAGAATTCAATATTACACTTGAAAAATAATATATTAGATGCATTATGCGATATACCTTTAGATATAAAATTAAAAGAGAAAAGTTTATTCCTGAATAAAAGTGTGAACAAATTAATTCAGCTACTATTAGATGCAGAAGATGAATATTCGATAAAAGATGCTTGGTGCAGTTCAAATACGCAGAAAGACCAATTCTGTGGAAATGATCTTAACTTAAAAGATTTCATTTCCAAAAAAATAGAGCATGTTTTAGATATTTGTAAACCATCCATTGACAAAACACATTTTAATTATATAAAATTATATTTAGCTAACATTATTATAACAATGTTGACTCATGGCAAACTTCGAAGGGAACAACTAACAAATGAGATTTTTAATATTTTCAACGGCATCGGTCATTTAAGTATCTGGAAAATTAATAAGTATACAAACGCCATTTTAGATTATTTGGATAATGCTTTTGAAGGTTTTATAGAGGAT
The DNA here is from genome assembly GCA_001586405.1 of Phoebis sennae. Classification (NCBI taxonomy): domain Eukaryota; kingdom Metazoa; phylum Arthropoda; class Insecta; order Lepidoptera; family Pieridae; genus Phoebis; species Phoebis sennae. Next base: position 329,081 of record LQNK01002831.1, on the reverse strand, counting down.
ACTAGTAGAAGAAATGGGATAGATGTTATTTTAAATGCCTGTAACTCAGACTTGAGTGTTTTCAGATCAAATACTAAAATGAGGAAATCAAATTATGATCTGACCAACCTCAATATGAACATAAATGATATAAATACATGTAAAAAATTGCTAACAGACCAAATTATAGAATGGCTGGAAAGCCAATGCCAAGTACCAACGATACAGGAGAGAGACTTTATCAATGACGCTGCTAGAGATTTGTCCAGTTCTGTTTTAGCAAGGTGCAGGTTTTTACAATGTTATCCCAAAAGAGTGTCTATGAAAGCTGAAATGAAGTTTCTCAAATACCTCATCATAATTTGGATAAATAAAACGCTAGGCTACAATAGTAAAGATATTTTAACCAACGTAAATATTTTACTAAACAAAATAATTAAATTTCAAGATCGTTTTCATCTGAAAGTCGTTAAAAGTGAAGAGTTGTTTCTTGAAGAAAGTTCTTTAAATAATAGTATAATTCAAACAAATTCAGATAACAACAAAAATATAGTTTGCGGTGTACCAATAAAAACCGATACCAGGGAGAAAAATTCGAACGAAGAAATAAATTTAGCTAATTCAAACAATACACCCGTTAGAACTGCAAAATCGTTATCAATAATAAATTGTATTAATAGCACGGAATACTGCTGTTTCTATCACCATATGTCATCGAAGACTAAGCCAGTACCTAAAGATATTTCTCTCCAAACTGATCCAGAAGATTCCTTCATAAATCCATGGAAGCTAAATGATATAATAAATTATAACGTCTGTGTGTTTTTAAATAAAGCGAATCCGATAGAATGTAGACCTATTCAATGCATTTATAATCACTACAGTGATATTTTAAAAAGACACTGCTCCGAACTTCAATTAGATTCTACAATGGACAACGGTAACAAAGAGATAATTAGCAACAGTGTACTTAATAATGTCTGGAAAGTGTACTATAGGCTCATATCCGATCCAGTAATGGAAAGACGTAATTTTAAAAACATGTTTGAAGAGAAATTTGAAGAATCTTTACAATCTACCAGGCATCTTCCAAACCTTAAGGATATGCTTAAAATGCAAGATGATTGGAAGAAAACGTTAGCAAATCATGTCCATGAAATGTTTCAGCGCATTCAAGAAATTAAAAATGGACTTCTCTTTAGAAAGTCATTCCATGAAATATTTTACAGAGAATTTAGAGTAAATATACAACAACATGAATATCTTTTAATGAGATTATGCGATGATTTCGTAATGTTCTCGAAATATAAGGACAATGAAGCATTTAAGGCCTATATTTATAAGCAACGATTAATGTATTCAATAGAAGTGCTTTTTTATAATCATCAAAATAAAACACAGGTAAATTTACATAGAGAATATTTAAAAAATGAAGCATTGAAAGTATTAGAAAAAATTAAATTGAATGATGATATTATTAATGACGAAGCAAATGAAATAGATTTACGAGAAGAGCTAGACAATTGGTTAAAGAAATTACCAAAAAAATGTGACGCACAGTGTTGTAACAAATTATCAAGATATAAAGCCATGTGTGTTCTTGCTAAAAATGTAAATATTATATCAAAAATTCACTCAGATAAATCATTAGCAGAACAGAAAATTGAAAAGGAAGTTGTAGTTTTTTTGAGCACTGAAATGCAATGGGATATAGATTTTGCTGAAAGTAAGGTAAAAAGCTTTATGAAGAGGTTAAATTTGTATCAGAACACAGAGAATTGTGGACCAGCATGTACTAAAATTATTCAAACGAATGAAAAATATGAGAGTAAACAACAATCGCGAAATAATTCAATACACAAAGTGGAATCACACGTACGATTTGAAGACTCAGTATCAAATTGTAGCTCAAGTTATATTCAATGTGCAAAGCCAACAGCAAATAAAAAGGCTGGTATTCTTAAAGATTCAACAAAATATGAAACTGATTCTGACGTATATCCCTCTGAAGATTCCGATGATGATGAACTTCTTGATACAGCACAAGGTTTACCTTATAAAACAAAAGAATTTGGTTACAAGGAAAATATAAGATTGGAAGATAGTGATGACAGTATAACCATTATTAAAAACCTACCGGGTTATAAATCACAAGCCTTTCAGGCTGATTTACCACTTGATGAAGGTACTAATACTGAACACTTATTCATGCCTTATGAAGAGAATTTGGCACCTGATGAAAGTAAACCCAATTCTAATTACTCGTATACCAAATCTAATTTTTTCCACGGACATATAGTTGCAGATAAGTATTCACAAACGTCTTTTGATTATTTTGAAAGCAAAAGTAATGAAAAAGGTATTTTGTGTCAAAAATGTAGATCATTGATTGAAGATGGAGAGAGTAGCGATGAATATGATGATTCTGAAGAATATTAAATAAAATATACATTTCTTTCGTAGGCAAATGTTTATACAATTTAATATTTTAAAAGTGAATTGTACACAGTGTTTCGTTATTTGACTGTTTGGTAATATGCTTTGAGGTTGCAATAAATCTGTATATTACAACAAAAATTGTATTATTTAAAGACGAATCCCCACAGTTCTTAAACTGGCACAAGGTATCATATAATACACAATCTATTTGGAAACATTACAGTTTGATAGTTTGTAGATAATCAAAGGACGAAATAAAAATAAATGTAATAAAGCATGATTTTGGATTTTGGCTAAATAAAACTAGTTTTCTACACGTCAACATTTACTCACTCGCAAATAACATTTACAAACATTTGACACTAGAAATCATTATTGAAATACAATGAACTGGGATGTGGACAAAATCTACCAAAACACTTTGAACACATTTTATGCTCATCTCCATGACGGTAGCAATTAACACGAGGCGACCTGCATTTCGTTATCACTCTACCACCGCACCTGCAACACCTTTGCCCTATATACCTTGCGTCATACCTATCTTGTCTTTTATTAAATCGCCTTGACGTTTCTTGCCCCTCAAAATATGGCTCAGTATAACCTCTCACATGCTCCTTTACATACTTTTCTCCGATTTTAAGAGTTCTTTCTAATTGTAGCGCTTGCTCCCTTGGCGTTAAATAACCCGATATAAGCGGTCGTTCATTTCCATTAAAATCCTCGTAATTCGGTGTGTTGATAAAATAGCCTCTTTGATCTGGTCTTTCTATATGAGTTTGTGATATGTTTTCATGTATTACAACAGGTCTTTCTCGTCTGCTACATTCAGGATTAAATGTTTGTGTTCGCTTGGAAATATTATAATGATTTGATTGATCTTGCTGTTGAGCTGAGTGATTAGTTGTTGAAACATTTGTAGTTTGAGACAAAACATTTTCTTGTGTTTGAATAGGCGTATTTGGTGGTGCTTGGGGGTATTGAGTATGTGTTACCATATTTATTGGTGCACCTGTACCGATCGGTTGTACCGGTGGTGTATTTATATTAATAGTAGGATTACGGGGTGAGTATATGGTCGACCCTTGTCTTGAGTCATTTGATTTCCAGAGATATTCCTTAACTATTACATGTGGGGAAACATCTACATTAAAATTTGTATTGTCAGAGGCAGTGGTATGCACTGTTTGTGGCACAGCACTGTCACGTCTTTGTTTATCATTTATCGAGTTTACTGCTACATCTGTTTGAGTACTTATGTGCATTGGCTGAGGATCGTTCCAAGCATCCTTGTGTAGATGAATTTGAGTATCTCTCCTAGCAAATATAGGACTGCGTGCTCGTATCATATCTAAATGAGCCCTATCTTCTGCGCTCAATGTACTTGGAGGTGGCACATACGCTGCAAATTTTGTACCATTCTCAGTTTTGCTTAGGTTGGTACTAGTTAGAGGGGCGTTTTGAGTCGTCACGCTAATTTTAATTGAATCATCTTGCTTAGTTTTATGTGGACTAAAAATGACATATTCTTGGGCCTGCTTTGTAGTTTCTCTATCCTTGGGACTCGTTATGTTAGTAAACAATACTTTTGCTCCATTCTTGATATCGACCTTGTGTCCAGAAGTTATAGGGAAATGTTCTAACCAATCTAAAATTGTCTTTAACATTTCCTCTCCAACATTTAAACTTGGTTCTGATTTATGCCTTTCTTGTATGCTATATAAGTTAGTAGCTAAAAGTAATATACTATTTCTAGCGCTTTCTGTTTTCAACGACGACTTATCGGTCGTGATTTCAATAAGCCAATTTCTGATTTCTTTTTGAATTTTCGAAATATTATGTGTCGGTTCTAACAATTCTCTTTCGGGCGCTGGTACCTTTATCAATACACTGTAAAGGTCTCTGTTTAATTTCTTCGGATCCAGAGATGATGCTGGATAACGTTTCAAGTAGTCATAGCAGTATCTATTAATTTCTTCGTAAATTATTTTCTTGTATTTGTTTGTAGCCTCCTCATCACCAGAACTATAGTGTAGGCTAACAAATGCATCAGCTAAGTTATTTTTCAATGCTTCGAAGGAATCGTCGTTTGCACTCGCAGGAACGGATTTAGATATTATACCTTTTAATTCTATTTTATATGATAGCGATTCTAGAGTTTCAAAATTACTATCTGCACTTGGTTTTAAGGTATCCAAATTTGTTTTTAAATGTTTGATTCTTGTCATATATTTAGATAAATCCGTATCACTTATAACTTTGTTCAGCCTTTTAAAAATCTGGAACTTAAGATGCTCCAATTCTATATTGCTAGATGTTTTAGTATTTGATAGCTTCAAATATCTATGTCTGTCTATAATATCTTCTGTCAAATCATCTATTATGTTTCTTTTCAAATTCTCGTCAATATTTAATTCTTTTAGCCATTCATTAAGAACATTTTTTATCTTTTCTTGGTGAGTTACTTTTTCATCCTCGTCTTCTGCGTGCAACTGCCCTTGTTGAGAAACTGTTGAATCTATTGACGCCTTTTTTCTTTTGGGAGTTGAGGTAACAAAACTTGTACGACCTCTTTGTTCAAATGGTGTACCCGCAGATCCGTCACTGAGTTCTTCGTCATATTCCTCAATGCCATCATCTCCAACTTCTTCACTCATTGAATCACTCTTAGGATATTCATGTTCACTTGCACTGTCTGCTATAGATTTTTTACCAGCCGATTTTGGGGATAATGCAGATCGAGCCCTTTGCAACCCCGCTTTCGACACAGTTTTCATGTTATGCATAATGTTGTTTGCTATATTATTTATATCATTCGAAGGAAGCTTTGTATTCTTTGCCAAATATTTGACTATTTGCGCCCGGGTTTTTTTAGGGTCCTTCTTTTCGGATTTAAAATTCTTATGCAGTAAATTTGATATACCAGTAATGACGTTTTCTTTATCTAGAAGTGTCGGTGGATACTTATCGAGCACACTGGATACAGCATCTTGTATTCCTTTTCTTAATGTTTTCGTTTTATGCCACTTCTTACGACCTTTCGGAGTAGGAGCTATCTGATTAAATAACATGTTTATTAAGTGTTGTTTGTCCTTCTCATATATCTCTAAGCCTGTTTTGTCACTTAAATCATTAAGCATACTATTTACTTCTTCGGTCACCTTCTGTTTCATTGTTTTCTCATCGTATTTAGTGCTATCGATGTCTCCTAAATTTTTAGCAAGCTTAACTACGTGCTTTTTATATTCCTCAGCTTTTTTCTTATCAACATACGGTAATTCATCAAACCATGTCAAAATGTCTTTATTAAGCTTCTTTTTCCGACGTCTCGACTTAAGACGTATTGGCTCATTTTCTTGTAAATCATTCACTAATTTATTAACCAAATTATCAACTTTCGATGGATGTAAAGATATATTGTTCTTTTTAAGCATATCTTTTAACCAATTACTTACTTCTTTTCGCGATTCCACTTGTACATCGTCTGGATCTGCATGACGTTGAATATCTTTTAATTTGTTTGCTAAACTTTCAACAGCTTTCATATTTTCCGGTGTACTTTTAAAAGGAATTTCAGGAATCTGTTGGAACCAAGACATGACAGTGTCCATCGCATATTTTTCTTCCGTCTCCTCTATACTATCAGAACTATCTTGTGATACTTTATCAGCCTCGGAAGGTACCAGTTTCCCCAGAAGTTTTTTACTTAATTTATTTAATGATTTTGAGCTAAGCCGTCTATCACCCTTATTAACAACATCGTTTAACCAATCCTTTATTAATACCTTCATTTTCTCTGGTTTATCCTCTTTTGCAAGTGAATCGATTAAAGGAGTAATCAGCTTCTTTCTTTCAACGAGAGGGATATCCGATAATTCTGGAAGAGATTTTACCCAATCAAGAACCGCGTCTTCTTTTTCCTTTATTTTCTTAGCAGTAGCCTCCTTTTGCTCTTGTAAAACGGTCATTCTTCGACGAAACTCATCATCCATGTCTTTAATATCAATAGGTAATTTTTGAACTACATCTAATATCTCGTCTGTCAAGAAATTTTCCAAGTCTTTTTCAGGCAAAGTTTTATTCATGAGTACGGGTTTTAATTTGTGGACTACTGCTTTTTTAATCATGTCTTTATTCTTATCAGATATATTAGACTTTGCAAGAATTTTATCAACTAATTTATCAACATTATTTTGCACTTTATTTTGGTCAACTACGAACCTTAACTTTTTGACAAGATTGTCGCTTAGTTCTTTTATAAGCGTATCTCTGTGTTCATAATCACGTAACGCAGGTAGGCTATGAAGACAGTTCTTTATTCTATTAGTAGCTTCAGTGGGATCAGTTTTTTCAATGTCGTGTAGCGCTCGAACTAAATTATCTTTTAATTGAAGTTTTTCGCTTTCATTTAGAAAATTTATATTATAAAATGGTAAGATATTATCGACCCAGCCAGAAACTTCATCTTCAATGAGTGTAGGTAGATCCTTCTTTATTTCTAAAGGCGATTGTAATATATTAGCCAATTCTGGATACATTTTTACAAGTTCATCTTCAATTAACCTCTGTGATTCAATCCTCTCTGCTTTTGTTTCGCAAACGCATTGACGTGGACTGTGACAGAAACAGGCTTTGCTTATTTTACTCTGTAGAGTCTGGAAGAATAAAATGGAAATTTGAAACATCACGATGACACCTTAATACAAACAGTTTAATAAATATGTGACGATTATATTCTTAATAATTATTGTTATTATCCCTATTATGTGGTTATTTAAATTAAACATAAGTAAGTGATTTTAGCTAGTAAATGATATCTTACTGTTAATAGTAGTAAATAAAAAATATCAATTTTATAAAACACGTGCTAAAAGTGCCTCAAAAGGATCTGGAAATTTTAAAATTAGTCTTTGACTTACAAGTGGTGAATGCATTTGCATAGGTCTTTCTTCTTTTGGCTCTGTTGCACGAGAAGCTAAAATTAAATAACAAATTCTCAGTTAAAATCTACTCTTTAATTAATGGACTGCAATTTTTATTTTCCCCAAGTCTTCTACAGTATTTTAAATAATATTGCGTAAAAAAATATTCTGGGACATTTAAAACTACGTTATCTAGTCCCATACTAAGCAAAGCTGTACTATGGAGGCTACATAAGTGATAGATATACTTTTTTTTGTAAATACATACATACTATAGATAGATAAACGCCTAGTCATTAGAAAATTACAATGTTAATCACATCATAGTTTTCTACTCATGGGGATCGAACCCACACCTGTCGCCGCCATAAACCATTGCCACAAACACTGCACCAATTCGGTTATTTGTTCAGTGTTGTCAACATTATATGGAAAAACTATGATTAATCAGTATGAGTACTTGAAATAAATTAGGTATACCTTGTACCTCCATATCTCGTTTGACGCCAGAAACCTAAGAAAAAATAAGTAAGTGAATTAGATTTAAAATAACTCCAAAGCATTGTGCAAAAATTTCATTTCATTTCATTTCAAAATTATCATGATTTACCAATCCTCGGTTACAGCGTTTCTTGTGTTCACTGAATCGAGTTTGCATACGTGGACAAACCTGCAAAATATTTTTATTTATTTATTTATTCAATTAAATATAATAAATAATATAAAAATGATGTAAAGAAAAAAAAGCGTTACCGTTGTATTTTCACACATATCCTTTATTTTGTCGCATAATGCCCTTTTCATATCTGTCAGGTATCTAACTTCGATTCCCGGCCTAGACATGGTAGCGTTTAGGTAATTGTATCTCAAATCTAGGTCTTCTTGCCTACAATAAATCAAAGTTCTTTCTATGAAACCTTTACTACACAAAATTATATGAAAAAGATTTCTAACAAGGCTTTTGATTTTGTAAACCCACTCTCGTAAAAAGGAATGTTGCATGATTTTAATTGTTTAAACATACAATAATATACCAGGGTACAAGCTTGATTTTTCTTGTTCAACTTTTAGTAACAGAACTCAAAGATAACAGTAAAAATTGACTCATTGATCTAGTACAAAAATAAGAGTGTCACAAGGATCTACTTTAAGGAATTGGAATTTGGAATCGAAATTGTTACCATTCTAATTTTCAAATTTCAGTTTTGGTTAATAGTTTTATCATATTTTATGTTCATTATTATTTATGAAATAGATATAGAGATAAATTATTTATTCGAGAAGAAAGGTACAGACGATAGAAAAAGATTATTCTAATACAATTATTATTGTTTTAAAATTGCACTTACTTTTAACTACATAAGTTAGTTGCACGTGTTTGTTCAAGAAAGCATTAAACTTACCCGTTTTCAACATTACCCTCCAAGGGCTCGCTCCTGTCCCCCCACCACCCGTTGGCATCAGTAAGCCCTCCACATCTTTTATTTCGTCGACACACGTGGCGGTGAGTTGAACATCTTCGTAATAAAGATCGCATGCTCTTTGATTTTGATTTTTTACCAACTGCATCAGTATTCATCGATTAATAAAATAAAAACACGGTTCATAATAATGGTATTTAAGTCGCTTATCATGTTTCGCTTAAAATTAAGCATGCAAATATGTAATTATTATTATAAATATTGATACAAATTATACATGTGCATTAAAACTAGTCATATTTATCTTTTATGGTCAAAAATTGCCTTTGGGCAATAAAAACAATTTTCGATCATAATATAATAATTCATTAGTTTAATTTAAGTTGAATGTAGAATTAATTGCCCTTCCCTTATTCAATTTCATTATAAATCTCTTTTACGGCGTCAAAAACTTTTTAAATATATGAAAATGAATAGGTATAGAATTATACAAAATTTGTCAAAACTCACAAAAACGCTGGAAAGAACTTACAATTTCGACCCTGCGCGTACGTCAGAATCCTTTGTACAATTTCAGCTGACTGTGACTTCTCAAGGTTGCTGGATATGGGATACTTCCTGAGGGATCCCACAAAAGCGTCTGTACTGTGGAACATACCTGAAAAAATTAGAACACAAGTGTTATGTTTTTCCGCTGAATTTCTTGTCACGTGATGTTTATGAGCTCACACTCAATCAATTTCAATTTAGATCGATTTTTTTCGTTAGTGTCAACAATTATTAACTTAAGGCTTCTTGGCTTTTTACTAAACTTATTTCGTTCTCATACATTTTTAATTCTGTTAAGATTCTGTGCTTAATTTTTGACGTAACAATACTGTTATATGAAGTACACTTACGGGAAATGGCTGGAGACCTTTGGGGGCACTCGGCGCGTATTGTTGGTGTTACATAGTAGCCATCCTTCAAAATAACACATAAATACATCACAAATCCTTAATGTTCTTATATATAAAAATGAATCGCAAAATGTATTGGTAAGCGCATTACTCAACAACGTCTGGACCAATTTGGACAATTCTTTTTTTTAAATGTTCGTTGAAGTTCAAGGATGGTTTTTAAGGCGAGAAAAATTCGAATTGCCGGGTCCAGCAATTAAAGACCTCCAGCGGCATTCTTACTGCCATCGGGGACAGATGGGACAGTACCGTCTTGAGACACTGGGTCAAAATCCATGTCTCGAGCGGTGTGTAAAGTTCCATGTTATTGTTTATGTTTACTGTTTTGTGATTTTTTACAATTTAATACTAACATAGTTATAAGTAACTCTACTAACAAATTATGGATGTAATATCTAAATTATAATTATAAGTAAATAAAAAATAATCATTGTTACCAATCCCACCCCCCTTCCAACATCGATCTGCACGGCGCTGTCGCGATAAATCTGCTCCGTATTCGTTTCTACGCTGGACCGCACGCTTCTGGTTGGGGACTTTGGACCTGTTACAAATATCTATGCCTTATAACTTTCTTATTCTCACAAGGAATGCCTTATTTTTTTTAATATCGCAAAATAAAGAAATGTCTGACTATAGTTCCATCTGGTGGAAAGTGATAACACGATCGAGGATGGAACACATTTCTTTATGTAATGCATATTCACGTTGATCTTAAATTTAACCAGATTATTTGCTTAAAAGACAGAAGCCGGAAGAGAATTCCATTCCCTACTAGTACGTATTAAAAATGACGATGTGAATCGTTTGGTACGAGTAAAGGGTATATCAATAACAATTACTATGGACAAATTTATCCACGAGGACGCGCCCCACTATTCTTCTAAATCGTTGACAGTATATAAGCAAGCTTCTCACTCATTACGGGACACCCTGTATAACATGAAGATAGTTTGTAGTGTACCCGCGAGGGGGGCTAGTGATCGCGAGGGGGGCTACAGGTCTCTCGTACACCTATTTCAGACACTAGCCTTTCACAACGTACCTACCTAATCTAATCAATTCTGTAACATAGCAATAAGGTTGCTATGGCAATAAATACATTTTATTATTATTATTATTATTTCTGTTTATCTGAAGTTTTATAGGTACACACTCATCACCTAAGTGTGCATGACAAAGTATTGCGATCATAGTAAAATTATTCTCAATTCTAAAACTCGTGGGGCGCGTCGTCGTGAATCTATCTGTACTTTAAAAAGGTTTTTATCCTAACTTGCCTTTACCACCGCAGTTGTGTCGCTTTTTCTGAACCGCATTGTTGATGAGTGTGATAGCCAAGCCAGAGTCTTGTAGACCGCGGACGACCACCAGCCGCTCACCTGCACCTTCCATTGTCACTGTACTGGTGAACACTGTGAAAATTGCAAAAAATATTTAGTGTAGATTGTACCTAGTGATTCACGGAAACAAACATTAGCGAAACGTAGGCGAAATTAAGGCACATAAGCTTACCACCATACCATAGGATATTTAAGATTGGGAGCCGAGGATTGCACGATTGGGCCAAGCTCGCACCGGTGTAATTACCACCCCCCAGCAGAAGACCGGCGTGAAGAAGTATTGCACTGTGTGCAGTACGGTGAGCGGGTGCCCGGAGGCCTGTATTCCCAACCCATTCCTCTCCCGTCCTGTTCTGCTCCTCTCCGAACTTCCTGTCATTAATCCTCTCCGTATCTTTATCCCCTACCCTTCGAGCCGGCAAGGCATCTTTGCCTTTCATGTTGTAGATGTTCATGGGCTACGATCAGTCACATAAGATCCGGTGAACCGCATGTCCCGCTTGCCTGCTATAACATAAAAAAGTTATTATTGCCTAGCTCCGAAACTATTTTGTCTGTCCTCCTATGTTCCATGAGAATTTTTTATGATAAAGACTGGTTTTAAAAAATTAACAATCCACTTTCTTAGTTATATGATAAAGTTATAGTTATAGTTAGTTACTAGCTGCGCACCAGGGCTTCGCTCCCGTGGGAATATCGGGATGATATATAGCCTATAGCCTTTCTCGATAAATGGGCTATCTAACACTAAAAGAATTTTTCAAATCAGACCAGTAGTTTCTAAGATTAGCGCGTTTAAACAAACAAACAAACTCTTCAGCTTTATAATATTAGTATAGATAATAGTTAGTTTATAAGTTTTAGTTGTAACGCTTTGCGGACTCCCCTGTAATGTTGCTTCTAGTAATAAATAAATATAAATTAAGATATAGTGTAAGAGTAGCAGAACATAAGTTTGACACTTACGCACATTCTTCTCCTCAACAGACGCACCACGGTCTGACAGATATCAGGCCGGTAGCAACTCCGCCAGTCTTCACTTGGCCTGTTTAATTTTATTATTGTTATCAGAAAATATATAGGTTGGGTTACGTTAAGGTACAGTGAACCCCCCCAAAAGGTGTTTTAGTCGGTGCAAGTTCGATATAACCCCAGGCGGCCGGGTGAGTAAGCCACAGATTAGAGAATAGAAGGCAGATGAAGTGTTCCGAAGACTCGAGCTACGCTAACTACACGTACGTACGTGCGTGCACAGGTTGCTCATAGAAATGTGAAATACGTCTGTTTGAATGTTGGTTTCACAATCACGCAAGAATGGCTAAACGGGTATGAATGACATTTACTACAAGTTTTGCCAATGTCCCGGATTTAAGCGAAAAATCATAGTATAGATTAGTATCCGTTACATTGTTCAATGGGATAGAATGTAATACATTCAGGATGAGAAGGTTTAAAGTTAATCATATATCAGCTCTTGGACTACTGATATTCATGTGTGAAATAATATACCTATATAATACCTATGCAGTTAAATTTCTAGTAATTGCTTACATGATAGTTAACCATATGATTTTGTATTGTAAATTTCACTTATTTCTAAATTAAAATACTGTAAATAATTTATCAAACATTAAATTTAAATAACGCTGTCGTCTGTCATAATTCTGGCATGTTTTTAATCATATTCTTCTTCTTTCAAGAAGAATTAACTATTTTATATTAATTGTCATTACTCAAAGCAAATTCTGTGAAGGTCTCTTTATTAAAATTATAAGTTGCGAATAACCACACAGAATTAATTTATTGAAAAACTATCATCAACTAGCATATATTTTATCTACACTAATATTATAAAGAGGATAACTTTGTTGTTTGTTTGTTTGGTTGTAATGAATAGGATCAAGAACTACTGGATCGATCTTAAAAATTATTCCACCATTCGAAAGCTACATTATCCACGAGCAACATAGGCTATATAAAAAAAAAATAATAATAATAATCATTTATTTCATTTCACAAGATTCTTTAACTATCACTATATGATTGAATACTCCTAGTAAGAATAAAAATGCCTGTGACAGGAGTATTCACTCTTCCTTAACATATAACTATATATGTATATTATAAGATTATGCTACGGGAGCGAAGCCGCACGAATCGGCTAGTCAATAATATTATTGGTTTATAGTCAATAATATTATTGGTACGTAGTGTAAATAGTTAACAAAACGTGTTACACATTCTAAATTACTTTTTAAAATGAACGCAACTAAGAACGCAATGTCAACTTGAATGGAGACTAATTTGGCGCGAAATCTGACATTTCGCAAGATGGCCGCCAAAACTGACGCGTTTCGTATTTAAGAAAACCGTGAAACTCTTTCAATGATCAATTTATCAATGCGATTAAGTAAACCGTGAAATTATTATGCTTATAATTTGTTGAATAAATAGCTTGTTGAATAATAATTAAGTAATCTAAGTAGCGATCATATTTTAGCAAGATAGATTAGCAAGATTCATCTCCAATGTCAATCCTGGACACTGGAAAGAAATAAAACGAAGAAGAAGTCCTATATTTTTTATCGGTCCTTTGTCTATTTTATTTTTATTTTATTTTATTAAAGTATACAAAACAGGAGACAACCATATAAGTATAACATATATACATTAAAATGTCTTGAAACTAGATTGAATCCCAAAAACATGTACCTATACACAAAGAAAATTAAGCAGTTGATTCGTGAAAAAAGCTATACAAAGTAATAGAAAATACTACATTTTTTTTATTAGGTACATACTTAAACCAAAAAGCACTATATTAGCTAGGTAAAATAATTTAAAGATAAATTAGGTAGCTCAGTGGAGGATTTGTTGAACTTGTCTTTTAAAGGTAAGTTTTCTAGGATTAAATATGCCAATACTATTGTTTTCTTTACTTAATTCGTTATATGACCGACACATGCGTACTATAGGATTGAAAAACGATGTATTATTTTTGTACGTATTTAGCGAAAAGGTATTAGGATACTTTCTGGTACTTTTACGTATGTTTGTCTGTGTTTGTATTAAACAAAAACATTCAAATCAGTATAATGTGACATTTTCTTTTCTTTTCTTTCCTTGGTCACATGTATTACTTTCCAATATTTTATGATGTTTCCTACCAAATCTCGCAATTATTTAAATAGTAGTAATAATTATACTTGTTTGGTTTTTACGTCTTGACCAATAAGTTGGTGTAAATTTGAATTATGAGTAAATTGAAATTTATGACCAAGAGATCCTTCTTTTTTGAGCAATAATATCTTATTTTCCATTAAATATCTACGTAATAACGTATGTATCGTACATAAATGACATAATATATAAAGATAAGCCCAAGGTCAGATTGACCAAGGTGGTTCAGTCTGCGGTCTACTCGGCTATTATTATTTTATTTGAATGGACTCACGACATCTGCGTGTATAGTCTTTGATTATTTTTTTCAAACAATGTATTAAAGCAAAACATAATAGCTATACATACTGATTTCGTGTTGGTTTGTGTCTATTGAATTAAAATCTATATAAAGTCGGTGCAAAATCTTGTTAAATTGAAAATAGATGAATTCACTGACTTGGTATAGATTTCAACAAAAATAAAATAAAAGTTACTTTCTACCTTTTAGAAATAAGGTTCTATTTTTTGGCAAACAGTTATTATATTTTTCCTTTTTAGTGTCCTATCCTACATCATCTAGTCACAATTCAGGTTGGTATATTCTTATTATTGGAATATTCACATCATTTAACCTGAACCGCAGAGCCTATTCTATTAATTTTCGAGGAGTTCCCTAGAATATCTTCCACATTATTGGGCAGACTTAAACCAAATTTCTATGAGACCACACTGACACTCTACTCTTTCGAATGCAAAAATAATTTTCCAAATCGGCCCATAAACGCCAGAGATATGCAATAACATACATAAAAAATACGGTCGAATACAACTTCCTCCTTTTTTTTAAAGTCGGTTAAGGATTATTTAAAATCGCAATGGAATTAATATAAACCTTATGGACTACTTATTTTGTATACCTTGTATAACAAGACCACAATATGATTTTAAGTATTTATTTTCTAGTCAAGTACGATTGACGGAAAATGGAAACTATTTTCAACATGGATCCAACTTTTGACCTTTATTTCTAACCTAACCATTAGACAAGAGCTATTTACCATATTTAAAACCGTTAAAATATAGTGGCTATCTCTTCAGATAAAGGAAACCGTTAAATCGCAGGGGTCAAGATGTCAACAATATCAAACGTTTATTTAATTTAAACAACACATAACGGTTTTAATATTGGCGTGGGTCTGATATCTCAATTAACCTAATAATAGTTTTTGGATATTTATCATATTGAACACTATATTTTTTTTTGAAAGTAAGACTATATTTTAAGACTTGTTAAAATGTTACTTGTTATTGGCGATATCTAAATGAGTATAAAAATATAACTTTTACATAGAAGGGCAAGAAGATTTAGTATCGGAAAAAACGGTGCTTAAATTATGTGCCAGTTTTTTAAAATATGTCAAATAAAATTTTGTAAACGATTACTTAATAAATTTAATATATTAAAAAAGCTCATATATCATGAGCTTTTAAAGAAAAACATACAAATTGGTTATGTAATGTAGTAAAGTTTCCTTAGTCTGATATAAATCTTTAATCATCAAACTATAAAAAAAAACTATTCAGTTTTATTCTGATCTAATTTTCACATTCTTATTTACAAAAGCTATTTAAAAATAACAATACCTAATTATTTCCTTTTATAAGTTATTTTTTACCATCGAAACAAAAGACGAAACAAACAAGGCAATTAACTAAAATATTTCTAAGCTTGTTAACCGTAACGCTAGATTACTAGACGATTAATATAACAAAAGCATGCATAAACAAATATAGGAACAGTCATTAAACCGGCTCTATAAACCTTAATAAAATCCAATGCAAAACATAACCCGTATAACAAAGGCATTAAAGATTACAACGTATCGTTTCTATTGTTTCGTAGTTCATTCATTAATGAAATTGAAATTATTCAGACAAAAACAACTGACAACTGACATTTGAAAACTTCACTCTAGTCAGTCTGTGGCACTCAAGCGCGGAAGACGCGCGCGCGTCCGCAAAATATTATCGAATTCCGTTAAAAACTGTCAAAACATTTAACGAACCGAATGTTTTCAAAATAACGTATAAGCTTACAGCTTTTGTGTCAAACGATATGTACTTCAGTTTAAAAACGTGAAATATAAATGCATTGTTTTCGTTTCGTAATTACAACATGGAGGACGTGTATACTATAAAAGTGAAATCAAAACCCGATACAAGGAACTTATATCCGTCGGAGAGGCGTTACTCTGCGTCTACCGTGTCTGGTCTGGCCTGGGTGCACATTGCACTGGCCGCTACATCATTTTTACTAGCTTGTTTAGCGTTGGTCAACCCGAATCTACAGGAAGAGAATTCGCAAGTAAACAATACATTACATCCAGATAATTCCACAGAAGTACACCCTGAAATATCTAATAACTCGTATATTTTAGTTCTAGCACCGAGTTTGATTACTATATTTGCACTAGCGGCTGGATTGACTGCAATATTAGCATCTGTAAGATGGTATATAGACAGAAACATAACTTGGTTGCTTATAATGTCAGTTCTTTCCACGATCGTTTCCTTGTTATCGTTTATAATGATCGCATTGTGGATTATTTCCGCGGACGATGCGTTAAGTGAATTCAAAGATAAAATATCTTTAAGGAATGTATTTATTTTAAAACATACAGATATTTTGGATAGAAATGAATCGCATTTTTTGATATCAAGAAACGTAACAGAAATTAAGGAAGATGACTCCAATTTGTTTACAAAGCGAGTGTTATCGATAAATATATTGATAGCAGCGTTTCTAGAGCTACTATGGTCAATTTTAAGCGTCAAAATATCATACAAAGGCATGAGAAATAATTATAAAGACGGAGATGAGAGACGCGGTAACTGCATACAAGTTGTTACAACGATAAAAGGTGACATGAAAAGGGTGCCCAGAAACGGTAAGCTGGTACCGTTAAAATCCAATCTGATAGACCATTATCCGAGCAGAAAAATAAAAAGGATCTTTTTGGCGCAAGGCGATAATGGGTTTTATTTGAAAAACCAAAATAACAAGGCAAAAAACACCGAAACTAGTTCGGAGTTTTATAAAGAGAGGATGATGAATTTTTTGAATAGGTGCGCGTCGTTTGATGGTGTATCGAATCCGGAGCAAACGCCTAGTATACAATCTGAGGTTGTTTTAAATCCTATACCAGAGGGAGTGACGGAAAGTAGGGAAAATCAACCTAAAGATACAAGAGTGACCCCTGTTAGTTGGGGTGATTCTTCTGATCATACAGTTTACAATCAAAACACGTTGAATCTAGAGAAAATATTTAATTTCCGGAAAAAAGAAGACAACGAAACGACGGATACGAAAGATTAAGTGACTCTTGTGATATTAAAATTATCTAAGTTTTATGAACTTTATTGAAAAGCGTTGAGGTTTCATTCCTAAGTATTACTGTAATTATTTTTGGCTATAGTAAAGCATTTTACTATTTTTTAAATACGAATATTATATTATTGTTTTTAAATGAAGCATATCGGCGATTGAATTCAATACTGAATTGGAAAAAATAAGAATTGAATAAACATATTAATATTGCCATAAGCACAGATTACAGAATAAAAGGCAGATAGAGTGCGGCCGAAGATACGAGTGACGCGGAAAAGCAAATACAAATTTCAAAAGCAAATACAAAAATGTTTGTCCAGTTTGACGTCACGAAGTCTTCATAATTTTAAAATTACACTCACACAGAGGCACATGTACGTACGAGTAGTTAGCGTCAATCGAGTCATTGGCACACTCCATCTGCCTTTTATTCTCTAATCTGTGGTCATAAGTTGTTAGAAATAGATACTTGTTTTCCAAATGCATTGATATTAATATATGTTATTGTTTATGAGATTTAGTTATCAAACAATCCGATGTATGCTATTGTATAGATAAGAATTAATGAGATTATTTTTGAATAAACAAGCTATCTGTTATAATAACAAATGCAATGCAATTAATTATATCGATTTATACAAATGCACACCGCAAAAATAGATAGTTACAAGATTCAAACTCCATACAGTGCACACGAGCAATTAAAAACAAAAACACCATTCACTGACACGAAATATCGGGATACTTCGGAACATGTCATTGGATAAGGCCCTTCTACACATTAGCAGACGTAAACGCGGACGTCATTTGTCGATGTATGACGGATGCGTTGGTAGACGTAAATTACGTAAGTACTGTCTACAGATTCCCCATCTTCAGTCATCTTCGTCAGATGACAACCGCGTGTGCCTCTGCTGATATGTAGAGGGGACATTACACGTGCGTCTAACGGCCATTTTCAATAATGTATCAATGATTACGGATAAATTGTTATGTCAAAAATTATATGACAATAGATAGACAAAAGTCATAGCATATATGTATGCGTCGCGTCGTTAGGATATTGAAATCAAAGTAAGTGCAAATAGATAGATTTGTCTGACTTTAGTAAGCGAAACAAGGGATAGATAGAATATTGAAAACGGCCGTTAGTCTGTAGCTGTATGAAAAGTGGAATACACACAAAAGTTAAACTTTTTTACGTAACTATATTATAAATGACTAGACTAACGTTATTGCGACTTTCATGCACAAAGGAAAATTTACAATAGCAAGGAATTTGCATATGCGGCTTTCCATAAGTAGGAAGTCTTACATGCTAATATTTCCTCTATATGGAAGGATAATACGACGACTCTGCATTTCTTCCTTTTTTACGATTTTGCTAATAATAGATATTTTCAAAATTCGAATTTTTATTTTGTAAATATTTAATTTTAAACTTTTTATCTCAGTATTATTATAACGGCTTTGGCATTTAATCACACAGCATTTAATGTTTTTCACACAAATAAGAAATATAATTTTCAAAGCGGTTCAAGAAGTATACAATAAAATGTAAATTTATTGTAATTTATGTAACCGTCTTTTATGTATAACACCCGTATTTATAAACTATGAGTTCTCACAGTTGCGTGAACGCACCGGGTTCCATAAATCCATTCAGAGACAATACTTAAATGGCGTTTTTTTTTAATAGCAGCTAAAGCAGGCAAGCGGTTTTAATGTTTTGAATTAAATGCTGGCACGCATTGACAAACTAACTTTGAACTCTTTTAAACGTTGAAAAATTTACTTTGCAGAGTGTTACTACTGTACTTACACAAGTATTGTTTGTGACATACATTTGTGAAAAATATCGTGTTTTATTTGTAATAACGTAATGTAATAATAATGTATTAATATGGATCTCAAATAACCTAAAATACTCTTATAAAATCAAGAATGACTTATGCAATAATGCACCTTATATTGCCGTTTTGTACTTTTGTAATAAACAATTTTTAATATGATTTTTTATTTTATGCATTCCTTTATATGGTAATACTCCTTTTTTAGATAATTCAATTTCATATAAAAGATCTATTCATTTCATTATTTATGAAGTCTCTTTTTATTTTTATGTATTCCTTTATATGGCAACACTTCTTTAGAATATTCAAATTTCATATCAAAGATCTATTTATAGGAATAAAATACACATCCTACACATCATATCCTACTGTGATATCTACTATTACATCTAACCACCTCTAATAGGCGCTTTTCCAGAAAACAATCATATAATAGATCATAGGTTTCCAAACTGTGCCAAAAATAAGGGGCTCTCATTGCTTAGTAAAAACTGAAAGAATTTGAGGAAAAAGATGATTTGAAATTGAAATTTTGACTGCTCGGTTGGCGCAGTGGATACGTCAGTGTCTATTGCGCCGGAGGGTGTGGGTTCGATTCCCACGGGTAGAAAATTATGATGTGATGAACATTGTAATTTTCTACTGTCTGGGTGTTAATATCTATAGTATGTATGTATTTACAAAAAAAAAAGTATGTTTAAGTATGTCTATCAATTATCTAGTTTCCATAGTACAAGCGTTGCTTAGTTTGGGGCTAGATGGCGTTGTGTAAAATGTCCGAGAATATTTATATTTATTTACTAGCGACCCGCCCCGGCTTCGCACGGGTTTAATGGATGATATTATACATAAAAACCTTCCTCATGAGTTACTCTATCTATTAAAAAAAACCGCATCAAAATCCGTTGCGTAGTTTTAAAGATTTGAGCGTTCATAGGGACATACAACATGACACATGACAGAAAAAGCGACTTTGTTTTATACTATGTAGTGATTTATATTTAAATCGCCTGTCTGTGATTAAACCAAAACTGTACCAATTTAAATTAAAGGTACAAACGATAGTTATTAATTGACAACCCGATAGGCGCAGTGGATACAGCAATGGTCCTCTGCGCCAGAGGGTGTGGGTTCGATTCCCACGATTAGAAAATTATTATGTGATGAACATTGTAATTTTCTACTGTCTGGGTATTAATTTATCTATAGTATGTATTTACAAAAAAAAAGTATGTTTAAGTATGTCTCTCAGTTATCTAGCTTCCATAGTACAAGCTTTGCTTAGTTTGGGACTAGATGGCGTTGTGTTAATGGTCCAGGAACATTTATATTAACAGAGTAAGTAAGGAAATAAAACAATGCTGTATGTAAAAATACATTTATTTGGCGAGGAACGACAGCTTATATAAAACATCAAAAACGACGTTATCAAAACTTAGCACTAACTTACTATAATTATTGTCTTAAGTATTATTCTTGTTTTCAAGTTTTTTCCTTAATTGGGATGTTGACTTAAACAAAATTTTCCTGATTACCAGCATTTAATATCTCTGCACCACCTATACTATGCAACTTTTCTTAATCTTTTTCGGTTGTCTGGAAGAGATCGCTGTAAGCGATAAGACCACCACTTGTACACTCTGTTGCTATACCTATTCTTGTTGTATCGTTTCTTTGTGCAATAATTATTCTTTCATTCATTCATTCATTTGTTAGTTGTTCAGTTATAAAACACTAGTAAAATTTTAAATATGAATAAAAACCAGTAAAAAACCAAGCATTGTTTGTTTCTTGGCAAAATGGTTTTTTTTCTTTGTCTTATTTTGAATGATTACATTCCTCTTATTTTTTAAGATATAAAAAAAATAACTAAGTTATTTACCGATTCAATATAGATCATCATAAATAGACAGATAAGTCAACAGCCCAATTTTTCTTTTATTCAAATTAATTTTTGTTAAGGCACATTTATTAAAATCATGATGTAAGCATTCTCAGGGCCGCTATCTTTTTAAACAAAATCTTCAAACCCTCAAAAATACTATAAAATACGAAAACTTTCTGATAATTACTATATTTCAAAGAAAGTTAAATAATTTTAAATATTTCCCATCATCTACGGTATATTTAAAAAAAATCTTATGTATATTTGCAGACATATTTTTTTTTAATTGTCATCTTTTTTTTAACATTGGCAAATTGATTCTATTCAGAAAAATAATTAATATTTTCTATTATAGTTACTATTAGCAATCAAAAATAGTTTACCGTCATATATTTAACGGTAAAAAAGCGGAGAATCGAACCTGAGACTTAGAACTAACCACTAGACCACTGTTCTTTAATACTAAAATGTGGAACAAATATGGTGGGTTGTGTTATTTTCGACTTTTAAGCACTTAAAATAATTATTTATAAACATTACTATGGAAACATTTTGACATGTTTTGAGTAAAAATTATTTTTTATTAGTAATATATTTTATTTATTTGGACAAAAATGTAATCTTGTTTATTCTCTACACAAACAGACTAACAAAACTTTAAATTTTATAACATAATATAAGCTTAACCTGGCAGTATTTAATGTTAACATTTTTCCACAGTAATGTTTACGATTATAAATGTACAGTGCAACTTTGTTATTAATAGTTATTGATAATATCAAATATTTTTTGTTCTATGTATATTTTTTTGTATTTGTTGATATAGCGGCAACGGAAATATATTATTTATTATTTTCTTGTATTAGTACTTTCCATATTAAATAAAATACTTTTTAAAGGATTTTAAACGCAGGTAATTATGTATTATTTTACATTATTATTAACCCGATGTTTCGAGCACTTTACAGCGAGCGTGGCCACGGGAGACTGAGATGGCAGTTGTCTTCATGAGTGTTCAAATTGTGTGTCTACCTCCACTTTTTTCTACGAAGAGGGTATTTGGAATTGGATCAAATAAAATATATTTTTTACTAGATCACAGTCACACAGACCACGCTCGCTGTAGTTTTTTTTATCAAAGGTCGAACGTGTTCGAAACGTCGGCTTTATAATCTTATATATAAAAATGAATCGCAAAATGTGTTGGTAAGCGCATAACTCAACAACGACTGGACCAATTTGGACAATTCTTTTTTTAGATGCTCGTTGACGTTCAAGCATGGTTTTTACGGCGAGAAAAATTCGAATTGCCGGGTCCACGCGAGCGAAGCCGCGGGCGGAAAGCTAGTAATGTATAAAAATAAACCACGTTTAAAATCCTTTAAAAAGTATTTTATTTGATATGTTTTATTTTTAATTTATTTGGTTATTGTAATTTCGATTCTTAAGAAAAAGTTAATAGATACCAAGATCTATTAATACCACAGTTGCGCTGCATCCCTCCTTTGTATCTACGTGAGAGGTTCATCTGTAAAGTAGGGGTGTTCCAGGCAGTCAAGAGCTGTGAGTCGTTTAGCTGGATCGAATACCAACATACCCTGAAAATTAATATTTAACATTTTTCAATTCAATTGATAGATTGTATTGTGACTTCTTGGTGGAAATGCATTTTAAGTATTGAAAAGACTTTTTTACACTATTTCCACTATTTATTTAAAAAACATTATTTAATTACAACCGATTACTACCTGATGATGAATTCTCGAAACAGGTTGTAATTAAATAATGTTTTCAAAATAAATAGTGGAAATAGTGTAAAAAAGTCTTTTATTCAATACTTATTTTTGAATTCTACATATACAGCTGTAGATTTTTTAAGATAAACAATAGTTATTAAAAAAGAAAAAAGGAAGGTAAGTGTATTTTGACATAGACATGACCGGCATACCTAACGCTTAATAATATTTTTTAAGACTTTTCTATAGCCAAGCAGGCAAATAACAATGCAAAAGGCACAAAGAACCGGTTGTGTGTTTCCTTTTATTTTGAAGCAAATGGTAAATAATTAATGAAATAAATAAAAATTGAATTCAAATTTCAAATTTTACACCTCTTAATTATTCATATTTCTGGTTTTGTTATGACTACTTAGCTTCAATAAAAAATAACAAAAATTGCTTTTACATAAGTAATTGGACAAATTTTAGATCTAGTGCATGTGGGTGGATCCTAAGCAGTATTGGCTAGGTCTTGTGGAGGTAGTTACCTAGGACCCTAGATATGTTTTATTTATATTATGGTCTTACTAGCCGCGCCCCGCGGTTTCACCCGCGTAACATCTGATCCCGTGGCAACTCCGGGATTAAAAGTAGCCTATATGTTATTCTGAACCCTTACCTGTATGTATACCAAGTTTCATCATAATCGGTGCAGTAGTTTTTGCGTGAAAGAGTAACAAACATCCATACATCCATACTTACAAACTTTCGCCTTTATAATAGTTTTAGGATAATATTTAAAGAAAATCAGCGTTGCTCGATCGACTCGGGAAGTATAAGCTGAGGTTGGTCCCATTTGCCGCCAACTTCAGTTTTTTTTGTATGTTGTTTAGTTTAAGTTTAATTATTTATATTGTTTGCAATAAACGAATTTTCTTTCCTTCTTTTTTTAAATGCTGACCTTGATGAGATCTAGTGCTTGTGGACCCTAGGCAGTACTAGGTCTTGTGGAGGGTAGTTGGTGAATACTGACCTTGATGAGATCTAGTGCTTGTGGACCCTAGGCAGTACTAGGTCTTGTGGAGGGTAGTTGGTGAATAAATCATAATACTGTATCTTTTAATTTTTTAGCCTTATATGTATATCTTATTATGTTAGTTTTATATGTTGTTTTTTAGAATCAACCGTTCACCTATAATTAAATTACTACACTTATGAATGTAACATTTATGTATATTTTTCTCATCCAAGCATAGTGTAAGTAATTGTTGGTTGACCTTAAATAAATAAATAAATAAATGAATGAATGAATGAATGAATGAATGAATGAATAAATAAATAAATGAATAAATAAATAAATAAATCCTACTACTATTATAAAGGCGAAAGTTTGTAAGTATGGATGTATGGATGTTTGTTACTCTTTCACGCAAAAACTACTGCACCGATTATGATGAAACTTGGTATACATACAGGTAAGGGTTCAGAATAACATATAGGCTACTTTTAATCCCGGAGTTGCCTCGGGATCAGACGTTACGCGGGTGAAACCGCGGGGCGCGGCTAGTAAATAAATAAATAAATGAATGAATGAATGAGTGAGTGAGTGAGTGAATGAATGAATGAATGAATGAATGAATGAATAAATAAATACTGACCTTGATGAGATCTAGTGCTTGCGGGTGGACCCTAGGCAGCACGTCGGCGAGGTCTTGCGGAGGGTAGTCGGGGAAACTGTCGGCCATTATTGACACGTTTTCTGGCCATTCGTGGCGAGGCGGTCGACCTATCAGTCTGAAATTAATAAAAATATTTTTATTATAATGTTTTTTCTTTCTTTTTTATTTTTTGAACAATTTCATTATTACAAAAAAACAGTGGGGTCTATAGGCACGTTATAAATTAAATAAAGATTTAAAAAAAGCATGAAATAATGTAAGATACATGGTACAGGTGAATCATATTAAATTTAATAAAAATTGCTAAAATTAAGGAAATACTTTCGTGCATATGTTGACTGCAAAAGTGTCTGATCTTCTTTGTATGTATTTTTAAATAATAAAGTTAATATATCTATATTCTTCTATCATTCAATTCAAATAACTTTTACTTTTACTATTTTACACAATGCTGTTACAATTTTTTATTTAGAATTTTGCATGTATATATCTTTGTTTTGTTTTTAAATATATTAAAAAATATATATGACTAATTTTTATGGTGCAAGTACTTGCGCAATAATATAATTATTTAGATTAGTTGTAATATGAAAATCTTGACCTAGTTTTTAATAACAGTATTATCAAATTAATGTAAAAATATCGCAACTGTTACAATTAATTTTGCAACTGAATAATTGAATTTGAAATATGGTTAACAATTTTTTTTTATTAAATACATATTATATTTGAACATATTATCTGTAATGAAATTTAAAAATTATTCTAATAGAAGAATTACGCAAAACAATACATTTAATAGTAATAAAATAACTTAAGTATATAATAATATATTTATTTTAATTCTTTAAACATAAATAGAAATAAAAGTTGACCGAATAAGATTTTTTAACATAGAAAGAGGTATTTATAATTATCGTCCTTCCTTAATTTTTTATTATTATGTGATGCCATGCAATGGATGGAAAAGGTTGTGTGCACTGGGGGACGAGTGATGCGACTCGACTGCTGTACGAATACTGTTTATTAAATGCAATGTGCGAGTTATATATTATTCGCACATCACAATTAAACTTTATGAGAAACATTCTAGTACACTCACCTAAATATACAATGCAGCTGTTCGGAGTCGCACGCGGCGGGCAACAGCGGCGCTCTCGTGTGCAGCTGCGCGAGCACGCAGCCGCACGACCACACGTCCACCGCCGTGTTGTACGACACGCCCAGCAGCACCTCGGGGGGCCGGTACCAGAGGGTCACCACCTGGAGGCATTTTTAGACTCTATGATGACATTTTTAGAGAATGGGGCATTTGGGAGGG
>LQNK01002831.1:288271-302989 GCA_001586405.1 Phoebis sennae | reverse complement strand
GGGGGATTTAGGGACATTTTAAAGAGAATGGAACATTTTTGGGATGAAAGGTAAGTTTTTAGTGACATTTTTAGAGAGAATGGGATGTTTTTAGGGAAAATGGGGCATTTGTAAGGAGAATGGGACATTTTTAGGAGAATGAGATATGTTTAGAGAAAATGGGCCATTTTTAGGGAAAATGGGGACATCTAAAAAAAATGTGACATTTTTAAGGAATATGCTACATTTCTAGGCAAAATGTTCAAAAAAGAAGGGATTAACAACAGCGGCGCCCTGGTGTGCAGCTGCGCGAGCACGCAGCCGCACGACCACACGTCCACCGCCGTGTTGTACGACACGCCGAGGAGGACTTCAGGTGGTCGATACCAGAGGGTCACCACCTGGAGATAACGTTTTACTGAGGTTCTGGGGCTTTTTCGGGCATTTTTAGAGAATGGGGAATTTTTGGGGAGAAAGGGACGTTTTCAAAGAAAATAGGACATTTTTAGGGAGAATGAGACATTTTTAGAGAATGGGATATTTGAAGGTAAAATGGGGCAGTTTTATGGAGAAAGCTGCATTTTTTAGTTAATACTACATTTCTAAGTGTATGTAATAATATAAAGGCCTGCCACTGAAGTGATAGAGACAATCTACAATACTTGAATATTAGGTTTATGACACTAGTCAGCTTCATCTCAATATCATAAGTCTTGACTAAGCCAAATTAATCCATATTACAACCAGTAGGAAAACAAAAACCTTATATCCTAACACTGACTTCAGGACATACTTTGAGATAAATAATGTTAAAACACTGGTGGTAAGATTCACAAGTCTTGGTCAGATTGAAGTCAGCTGGTTCAACCCTCCTCTTGAAATCTATACTAATATTATAAAGCTGAAGAGTTTGTTTGTTTGAACGCGCTAATCTCAGAAACTAGTGGTCCGATTTGAAAAATTATTTTAGTGTTAGATAGCCCATTTATCGAGGAAGGCTATAGGCTATATATCATCCCGATATTCCCACGGAAGCGAAGCCCTGGTGCGCAGCTAGTTCAGCACAAAAACTCAGAACCTTCGGATGTGATTTAACCTAAAGTAGGGGTCGGCAACCACGAACCTGTAGCACATTTTTTTGACATGATGAACTTTGACTCTTCCGACTGAAAAGGTTGCCGACCCCTAACTTAAAGGAGTAATCTTTAATCTATACTAATATTATAAAGCTGAAGAGTTTGTTTGATTGTGCTAATCTCAGAAACTACTGGTCCGATTTGAAAAATTCTTTTAGTGTTAGATAGCCCATTTATCGAGGAAGGTTATAGGCTATATATCATCCCGATATTCCCACGGGAGCGAAGCCCTGGTGCGCAGCTAGTCTTTAATATATGTACACCAATTTTTTGGTCTGTATAAAAATTTGTGTAAGGCCTACGTAGTCTCTCATTATTGTAATTATTTAAAAAAATTACCTCTGTATAATATTGTGCATGCTGTATCAACCTATAATTGTTTGATACATTTAATCAAGAAGTCTACCATATACCTAGTTTTAGATATAATTAAGTATTATTGTACTCAAACATTGTTTGATCAATAAATAAAATAAAAATCTCAATCAAAAAATCAAATCTCAATTTATTTTAGATGTAATCTTTCAACATGTTTTACCATTCTATCTCACGGAATATTTTTATGTATAAGTTAAAAGTCAATAATAATGTTGTATATGCCTATAATTTGCATGCAAATCCACATGTGTATTAATAATTTTAAAGTTATATTTAATGTAATTTTGTCATGCAGTTGGTGTATCTTTCAAATAAATCTATACTAATATTATAAAGCTGAAGAGTTTGTTTGTTTTTTTCTAATCTCAGAAACTACTGGTCCTATTTGAAAAATTCTTTTAGTGTTAGATAGCCCATATATCGAGGAAGGCTATAGGCTATATATCATCCCGATATTCCCACGGGAGCGAAGCCCTGGTGCGCAGCTAGTAAATAAATAAATAAAAAAAAAAATCTACTCACAACACTGGTGAGTTTCATCTCAGTATCATAAGTCTTGGCCAGGCCGAAGTCAGCCAGTTTGACCCGGCCCGAGGAGGTCACCAGCAGGTTGTGGGGCTTCAGGTCCCGGTGGACGATACGGTGGGAGTGGAGGAAGTCCACGCCTGACAGGATGTCGTACGACATATTCTGAAATAATATAGCCCTTTATTCAGACATTTTAAAAAAAAAATATTCTGGAATTAGTATAACAATAATAATATCTATAACAAACACTTTTATTTGTTAAAGAGTTTAATTAAAATATAATGAACATAAAATAAAAATAAATAAAATTAGATTAGGTAAAAATTAGGTAAAATTTTAACAACAACGAAATACTAGCGCGCGCGTACGGACGTAAATTGTCTATCTTCTACGAGAACAAAACGTCTTTCTTCAAATGTCTATCTTTTTCTTTCTCTCTCTCTTCCGTTTACAGCAGTTTGTTACTCCTATCTATGTATACACCTGAAACACCGGGGGTGTCACAGGTGCTTTACCGGTCTGATGTCAAAATATTAATGAAATAAAATATAAAAATATATAAATATATTCCTGGATATTTGCCATCTTGTCCTAAACTAAGCAAAGCTTGTACTATGGAAACTAGATAACTGATAGACATACTTTTTCTTGTAAATACATACATACAATAGATAAATTAACACTCAGTAGAAAACTACAATGTTCATCACATAAAATTTGCTATGGGATTGAACCTACACCCTCCAGTGCAATAGACCATTGTTGTATCCACTGCACCGATTGGGACATCGCCAATTTCATATCCTTTGGAAATTTACACTTACCCGTATTCTATTCTCGCTCAAAGGTCCCGGAGCTCTCTTCAGATATGACTCCAGGTCTTGCTCCACATGCTCAAACACAAGGAACAGGACCAGTTGGTGGTCCCGCTCGAGGGATTGGCCGCCATGACAGACGTCTAGTAACCTGAAATTATTTTTAGAGCAATTTAGTAATATTTTCTGTTCTGTCTGTAAGAATCGAGTTTCTTGCCAGTTCAGCCAGTCTCAATAGTATTGACTTTCCGAAGCAGTGGTAAATTTTTTTTTCTTATGGCAAGGCTTTGACTTTTAGCCACAGGGGTAAATTAAAAAGGACTAAGTATTAAGTACTTTGTAAAAAGATAACATTTCTTTTTTTTTCCCTTTTCTTCATCTGCTATCAGTCTTCTGTAGGACTTTAATCAGCTTTGGTCAGATTTACATGGCATTACTAGGAATCAAGACCAATATCTTAATCCCTAATGTCACAAAACACATTACTGTAGGACTATATTGCTGCGTTTCAGTCTCTTGTAGGGGTTCACCATGAGCAACGGTTGCGAGAATGGATTTAAGTTGAATAAAAATATATTCAATTCTATTCTCACCTGACAATATTAGGATGTCTATAAGCCTCCAGCTGCCGTAACAGTGCAATTTCCCTGAGAGTGGACAGTGGTATTCCATCCTCCGTGAGGGCCACTTTGACCTTCTTCATGGCTACTATTTGACCCCCATTGTGTAGGTCTCGTGCTTTGTATACTGTTCCGTATGCCCCTGGAAATGGTTATAAATTTTTATTTATAATACTAGCTGATCTGCTCAGCTTTGCTCCTGTAGCATTATATTATATGTATAGCCTATGTTACTCATGGATAATGTAGCTTTCGGATAGTGTATGAATTTTTAAAATCGGTCCAGTAGATTTTGAGCCTATTCATTACAAATAATGTTTAACAAACAAAGTTTTACTTTTTATAATAAAGTGTAGATTAGTATTTTATTTCTTTCTGTTCTTGTTCTGTTACTTAATGTTTTTTTTAAGAATTCTATAAAAACCTCTAATAAGCTTTGGTCATGTTAAATTTAATTTGTGACCAAATCTCACAATTTATCTTTGTGTGATATACAGTAGTATAACTTTATTGTTTAACAATTTAAAAGGCCAAAAATAGCCTTTTAAATTTAAGCAATTCATTTATTAAAATTTGTTGCCTCAAGGTATACAATTATGAAGCAAAGAAGTTCAATTACTTTAGATTAAAGAGAGCATCATCAAATACCTATTTAAAATATTATGGGAAACCATTATTTGGATGACCATTGCATTCTTAACTCTAATACCAATACTTAAGCTATAATTTTGAATAAAACAATACTCTGATACAATTTTTATAGAACTTGAGCGATGAGCGGAACGGAGATACCAAGTTATAAGTGCATCTCGTTCTTAACCAGGCCAATTTATTCAAATCCGGGTATTATTTTTAATTATTAACACACATAAAATGCATGTATAAAAAGATTATTTATCATCTGACGATAAAATAATTTACGATCAATTAAAAACTATCAAAGAAAACATAAAATGCATTTCGTGTTTTAAAAAATGCGCGAATTTTGTGACCGGTCGACCGGCACATGGTGTAAAATAAAGGTTATATGCATCTACTTTTTATTATAATAATTGCAGATACCTGTTCCAATAACGTTCAGTTCCTCATATTTCTTAGCTGTTTGAAATAAAGCGCTGACATCGTTGATTGAAGCCATGGTCGGCGGTGTATTGCTACTACTCGAACTCGACATGTTTTACCAAAAACTTTAGTTTATCTTTCACAAAACAGGATATAATAACAAAAACAATGCACGAACACAACTTCACCACGTATTTACATTGTTATTAAACAAGTTATCAATAAACTAAAAGTTTTACAAGGACAAACGAACTGTCGTGAAACTTTTGACGGGTGCGGGATGAGGCGAGAGGGGTACTAAGAGTAAAAACACCTGGCGTGTAATACGGCTAAATGAAAAGTTACAGGAACGAAAAAAGTTTTTATTATAAAAAAGTCCTTGTTCACAGGCTGCATAATACGATCATAAATTGTTTTGAAAGACTGCCATCTAGATTTGTGACAATGTAATTTTTATGATACGATAAAAATATTTTTTTAAAGTAAAGACGATTTAAATATTATTTTGTTGTGAATGAAATAAGATAATGAGTATATTTAATTAATAATTTAATAACAAATTGAATGATTATCATCAGAATTTTACTTTAATACCCTCTTGTGGCGTAATTACGAACTATGTGAACGTAAATTATATAACGATCTTTGTACCTAATGTTTTTCACAATATGCAAAAGATGTCATTATAGAACCTTCCATGATTACAAATAACTAAAATTACTAGGATATGTTTCCATATCTCTATCAAAATTTGTTCGTAGAATATGAATAACTAAATATAAATCAATTATAAGGCTAGAAGATGCTATTTTATGACTGTAATTTTTTCTTACTCTTTTTTTAAATAATTTTTAAAAACAATTATTATTCATAAAGTAGCTCCTTGAAGTTATTTAAACTATAAAAAACATATGAAATGAATTTTTTTTGTATAATTTGTGACAAAAAAAGATACCATTGGGCTCGTCCGGGATTTGAACCCGGGACCTCTCGCACCCGAAGCGAGAATCATACCCCTAGACCAACGAGCCACATATATAGAAGTTGAAATTAGTGTAAATGTTCCACTGTTCATGACGTAAATAATTTTCCAATAATTTTATATACATATATATTTTTTATATATAAAGAAAAATGTATAACATAAAACTGACAGAGATTTTATCTACTTAAACGAAGAAATATATAAAGACTTTAATTTCTATGAGTATTAATTTTTTTTCAAATGTAATATAGGTAAGTACTTGTTACATGGTTTAATGTAACTTATTTTAAAAGTATAAATAAAAAAATGAAATAATTGTTGTAATACAAGAATATTACAACAATTTTGTAGTAAATAAGAAAACACCTAGCTGTTTTTAGAAAGTTGAACACGAAAGGAGAAAAAAGTTACCGCTACATGACACCCTATACCTGTCTTTGTCTTTCAGGTGTAGGGCGTATCATGTGTCTCATTCTAACAGGCTTATACGGATTCAATGAATCGAGTCAGTTCGTTTTGAGTTGAGCTGCGCGCGCCGGTTTTCGTAATATGGCGGTTTCTTATACGAAAGAATCCATTGCAAAAACTTTTTAATAAATAAAAACGCCAACGCAATTTAAACAAAAGATATTTGTGTTGAAATAAGTGTTATATTATTTAATTATTGTTGGTTTGTGCAAGCGGATCTTGTGTGAAGTGTGGTGAAAGTTAGTTGTGAGAAGTAAGAAAATGTGTGACGTTTTTTGCTACATTTAACATACTTTTGATTTGTTTTTAAAAGTGATTTATTTACATTTTCTCAAGTAAGTACCTAAATAACCCTTATATGTGTTTATTTAATAAAAATATATAAATGTACAAAAGTAATTCATGATCTTAATCAACTTCCTTTTCCGCTAAAAGATTTGAAAGTTAATGACGGAAAGCTGCGAATATTAAAATTTACAAAAGCTTTATTTTTTAAAACTTAATAGTAATTATTAACGTACTTTAATAAAAATTAAGAAAATCGGTACATTTTGCTAAAAACCATTCTAACATTTACATTTTTAACTGAGTCTCAAAAAGTGTACAAAATAAATTGACTACGTACATTAATTACTTACTTACATATTTAAGCTTAACTGAAGAGTAGATGAAAATTAAATATGAAATAAATAAGTTATTTATGCCAAAGATTTGTACTTATTGGTGTGTTCCTTCTCTTCTTCTACACTAATAAGAGGAAAACTTTGTTTGTTTGTAATGAATAGGCTCAAAAATTACTGGACCCATTTTAAAAATTTCACCGTTCCAAAGCTACATTATCCACGAGTAACGAAGACTATATTACATGTGTTATAGCATAATGCTACGGGATCGAAGCCGCGCCTAACAGCTAGTAAAGAAAACCTTAAAATTATAAAAAGACTTGCCGTAATACCTTTTGAGAAATACATATACCCATAACAAAAGAATCTTCACTAATTTAATGCTAATTTCGTCGTTCACGTAGTTTGGCAATCGCGGATGCGAATTGACACAGATTAGAAATGATTCATGTCCACACTAATGTAATAAAGAGGAAAATCTTGTTTGTTTGTAATGAATAGGCTCAAAAACTACTGGACCGATTTCAAAATTCTTTCACCATTCCAAAGCTACATTATCCATGAGTAACATATAGGCTACTTAGTATGCCAATTATCATCGTTTTGTAGTTTTTGCGTGAAAGAGTGACAAACATCTTTTTCATAAATTTCAAAAAAAAAAAACAGATGTTTTTAATTTTTATACAACTAAATATGTCTATTTATAATTTGGTTATTTTGTATTTATAACAACAATATTTTATCATTGTGCTGCTTAAAATTTTTACTATTTTTAACGTATTTGATATAACGATTCTTAAAATCTTAATGTACTTAAATTTTATTCAAGTTTGTATTAAATCTAAATAAATAAAATAAATACATCCATCCTCACAATCTTTCGCAAAATCCTCAAAAATAAAACCGCATCAAAATCCGTTGTGTAGTTATAAAGATTTAAGCATACAAACTGACAGAGAGACTTTGTTTTATACTTTGAATGAAGTCCTACTTCATACTCATACTTATTATAAGGCCTCCATGTATACATAAGAATGTATCTTCAAGCAATAACCCAAATAAAACAAGAGCAGATAGTATCAAAAAGAAATTGCCCACTACATTTTCTAATTTCCATACCTACTTACCCAATACCGTGACCCATAGTAATTACGTTCGATCTACACGTATTGGTTAATAATGTTTTATCTTATGCTATTTAACCGACTTTAAAAAATGAGGAGGTTATCAAATCGACCGTTTTTTTATGTATGTTACCGCATACCTCCGGCGTTTATGGAACAATTTGGAAAATTCTTTTTGCATTCGAAAGAGTACAGTGTATAGTTTAGTATAGAAATTTGGCTCAAGTCTGATCATCCATGTGGAAGATATTCCAGGGAACTCCTCGAAAATCTATGGAATAAGCTCTGCGGTCAAGGTTTAATGTGTATACCAACCGAATTGTGTCTAGACGATGTGATTACCCTTCACAGGACACTAAAAAGGAAAAATAGTAAATTTTGCAAAAAAATAGAAATAGAACCGACTTCCTCACTCTAAAAAGTAAAATAACTTTGTTTTGCACTTATTATTTAAGTTTTACTAGTGGTCGCCCAGTGGTCGAAACTCAATCATAAAAAATTTAATGTCACTTACTATAGTATTATATTATCTGTGGTATAATCTTGTGTTTGTTTTAACGCGAGTACTTTCCATATTAATTAAAATACTTTTTAAAGGATTTTTTATACGTGGTTGATTATAATAATTATTTTAATATTACGGTTTATTAAAATTGTTTTTGATATCAATGAAACACACTCAAATCTTTATCCTTATCTGTACCAATACAAATGCGCAAGTAACTCTGTCTGTCTCTTCAAGCCTAAACCTAGACCGATTTGGATGAAATTTTTTACTGATATAGTCCGAAATCCGAGGACATAGGATACTTTTCATCCCGTAATATAGGGTGAAACTTCGGGTTACAGCTAGTAATTAAATGATTTATACTAATCTCATACTATCGTGTGCTATAGATGTATAGATGTATAGATAGAGCCGGCAAGGGCGTGTGTCTGTAACCCAAGTACTTGGGAACCGGTTAGCGCGGGAATTAGTGGATCTTGGTCAACCACAGAGTATATAATTTATATTAATTTTGATAGATAGATAGATTAAATTATTTATTCAAAAAGAAGGTACAAAGCACAGAGTAGAAGTAGATTGTTTATAGAAACACACATTAAACAAAAAATGTATATCTAAACACTAGCTTTTTTATATACTAATGGTCTATTCAACACTAAAAGATTTTTGAAATTGGATCAGTACTATAGT
Organism: Phoebis sennae; assembly: GCA_001586405.1. Lineage (NCBI taxonomy): Eukaryota > Metazoa > Arthropoda > Insecta > Lepidoptera > Pieridae > Phoebis > Phoebis sennae. Next base: position 294,073 of record LQNK01002831.1, on the reverse strand, counting down.
TCTTGAGATTAGCGCGTTCAAACAAACAACATCTTCAGCTTTTATTAATATAAAGCTAGTATTCGCTAAGTATAATGTTATAACACCTATAATATAGCCTATGTTACTCGTGGATAATGTAGCTTTCGAATGGTGAAAGAATTTTTCAAATTGGTGCACTAGTTTTTGAGGCAATTCATTACAAACAAACAAAGTTTTCCTCTCTATAATATTAGTATAGATGAACATGATCCTTTTATAGTGTGACATATTATATCATAACGAAAATAGATGAGAAGAATTAAATAGGCAAAAAATCATGTAATAAAACATAGAAAGTATGTATTCTATATATATTTTCCCTCCATCATTAAAGCCAGTATTACAAAAGCGATAGTGAAAACATTAAAATGTTTTCTATTTTACGCAAAACGTAAAAGTGTAGATAGCATAAACCGTTGTTTAGATAAATATGTGTCAAGTACGAGTGGGTTTTTCTAATGAAGGTTTTGTATTTTTTTTAATATAAGAAAATGTGTAATGCCAAGAAAATGTTTAGATGGAAAGAAAAGTAACAGTTCTATTTTGATGATTGCATATATCAGTGTGTCAGTGTCTAAAATTTGAAACTTTGCTATCACATAGCTCCGGAACTAATATTATTTTATTTTTGTTTTAGAATAGAATAGAAAATATTTTTAAAGTAAACTTTTTACAAAGTACTTATGAATAGTCATTTTTTTAATTTACTACTTGTTCGGAAAGTCGATTCTATCGAGAAGATACTCTTTTCAACAGCCACTTTGATTACATTGTAATTATAGTTTACAACTCCAAAGAATACAAAATAACATACTTAACTATCCCGCAATAAAAGAATTTAAACTAAATTTAAACATTTTTAAGACGAAACGGTAACGTTACCAAAATATATAACATCTCAAGAATAAATAAAGTATGAACTCTAAATACAAAACTAAAATCAAGAAATAAAAAAGAACAAATTGAGATTAGGATTAAACACAATCGTAATTAACAAATGATCTACTGAATTGAATTTTTGATTTCAAGTGTGTGCTATAGCTCACTAGATGAGAAGAATTTCAGCGTTCTATTTATTTATTTATTTATTAAAATTCATTATTCTTGTATACTTACAGCTAACGCCAAAACATACATTGAATGATAGATTACGATTTCTAGTTCTATCCGAAGGTCCTCCTCTAACAGGGACCTTAAAATGACACGAAATGGTTTTTGTAAAGGCTTGGCGATGTCAAACTGTGCTTGTATTTCAATCATTTACAATGATTACAATTCGTGAGGGATTGTTAAACTATACATTGCGTTAACTTTTAGTTCCGTTATAAGCGACGTCTAGCTATTTTACGCCCGTATTCAATAATGTATCATAGACTATGGATAGATTGTAATCTCAGATTAAATGACATTTGATTGTCAAAAGTTATAACAAAGGCGTCGACAGCGTATTGAAATCAAAGTAAATGCAAATAGAAAGGTTTATATATTTTAAGGGATAGATAGAATATTGAAAACGGCCGTAAGGTTACCGGTAGACGATAGGTTTAGGTATTTCATAAGATTTGTTATGAATTGTTTCAAAATAAGATCTGATGTATAGATTATGTGTAAGGTACGATGGGACTGCCATGTACTTTGTTATAAAAGTCCCTAAATAAATAAAGAATTAAAAAAAATGCATCAAAACTTTTGGTTCCGTTATAAGCGACGTGTAGCTATATTAGACAGGTCATGAGGATGTAAATATCACAAGAACCATTAGGATGTCACACGGTGGTATTACACAAGTGTACAATGATTCATGAGTTGCGACTTACCGGTATACAAGTGTTTACGTCACATATTTTGGTTTTGTACTAGAAACCGTGACGTGCATAATTATTAGATTATAGACGTGTCGGTGTCATAATAGGATGCACTGGTTACATGACAATGATAGAGTAATTTTCTAGTCTAAACTATTGGATGCTGAGAGGTATCCTGCTAATATTATAAATGCGTAAGTGTGTGAGCTTATATGTGTGTTTGTTACTCTTTCACGCAAAATCTACTGAACCGATTTTGATGAAACTTGGTATTCATTTAGATAGTAATTAAAAATTATAGGTCTTAATAGTTAGTACTATTTAAATGCTGTACTGGCAGATCGTTAAGATATGTGCAGCATCAAATAGTACAGTAAATGATAAAAGTAAGTTTCTATCATCTACTGTATGTAATAATGACAGGGCAATACCAACTGAAGGCAAGTGCATTAAATAATAAGTTTTAAAAATTACCATTTAACTGTATTAAACGTCTCTCTAAAGGGGCATATCGGTAAAAACGGGTACTATCAAAATATTCAGTAGGATAGATAGATAGATAGATATACTCTTTATTTTTTACCAGTTAACATGATAATACAAAATAAAATATTAAACATTTTGCTTAGAACTAAGAAAAAATTTGCGGCCTTATCGCCTAAATTTGGATAATGAGTTTGGGCAAATTTTTTGAAAGAAAGAAAGAAAGAAAAGTTTATTCCAAAACTTACATAACACACACGATTAGTTTAAATAACAAAAGATAAAAATAAAAATATAAATGAAAACACATTTTTGACAATTTTGTGTATACATACGTCACAATTACTTGTAGTTTTGCGATTTTTAGCAGCAAGCAGAATGCAGGTGCAATTTCTAGACATGGTTTGGGAACGTTACACTGTTGCAAAAGACAGCAGGATGTCACACTCTGGTGGTGTTACACAAGCGGACACAATGATTCAGTGTTACATGTCTTACGTAAATGATGACGCAGTTATTGGGTTTTACGGGTCTGTGGTAACCTGTAACCTACTTTGAGTTCAGGCCCAAAAGATATCTGATTTTATGATGGTTGACGCAGTGGATATCGTAATAGTCCATTGCGCCTGTGGGTATGGCTTCTATTCCCACTAGCAGACAATTATTGTCTGAACATTGTAATTTTCTACTGCCAGCACGTTAATTTAGCATGTATAAGTATATTTATCAGTGAGAACAGACAAAAAGCCGTGGTAGACTCCTTCTAACATGGATTTCTATTGTAAACAAAGACCTCGCTACAGGAAACATTAAAAAATCGACGACCCAGAACCGTTACCTCTAGAGATGATTCGGCAGAAAATTCGTAGGGAGATAGCCGACCCCAAATAAAAATGGGAAAAGGCCAGGCAGAAGAAGTATGTTTATCAGTTATCCAAATTCGATAGTACAAGCGATGTGTATGATACCGATATGTCTTCTATTAGGAGTAATTTTGCATGAATTCCAGAGAAGTTTAAATATCACAGGAGGAAACCAGTCTGTTCAAATGTAGGATCAAATTTTCCTTCCTATATGATTCTATTTCTACTTTACATTACCGGCCAAAGCTAGAAATATAACGTTTAAGCGTATTATGCTAAATAGTACATAATTGATGCAAAATAAAGACTCAAGTAAATATTACTTTTTCAATAAAACTATTATCAATAAAATTATAATTTGTGTTCCCAATATTTATTGTCGAATAGTTATTTTGTCGAATTAATAACCTCCTCCCTTTTTGAAAGTCGGTGAAAAATGGTCCTAGCTCTCGGAATATTTACTTAGTCCATGATAGTTTTTCCCGGCTAAGAGCCCACCTAACTATAGGCAGATGAATTGAGACTTATGTTCGAGCTTCAAGACGTGTGTTAAAATATTTCACACACAAACCCGGTTCACGCATGCGAGCTATGTGGGCCACGACACCTGTAACACCGTTATGAGACGCACCTTGTTATACAGTATAGACAATTAGTTGTGGTTTTAAGAAAAAAAAATATTTTTATTTCTTAGAAAAACAATAAGTGCAGTGAAGTGCAGTGTAAAGACCACAATATGACAGTGTCTTTCATTTAATATAGACAATAAGAGAGTCGCTGGACATTTTCTTAAAAACTTTTATTAGAAATTTAGGTTAGAGTTAAATTGCTTATTAGCCAATACGGCTAGATTGCAATATAAATGAGGGATCCTTTCAAGAGGACTTCTCATAAGAAAAAAAAATACTTAGAACACAAGATTAAAATGTAGGAATTTAACAACAAAACAAAAGGGATAAATGTAGACGGATTTATAAAGTAACTAGTGGTTTTTGAAGGGGTGGTTAAACACTTGTGCATCGGGCCAAGCGTGTGCCGGGGAAGTTTCAACCCTTCACTAAAAATTGGTGTGATACAGTTTACGTATATACAAGGTTGGAATTTTGTTATGCCACCAGAACGCAAAGTACTCATAATACTGTATATTGAGAAAAACATACTAAAATCGAAATATCTAAACATATAGATATGAAAAATTAGTCGAAATATATAAACATACAGATATTAAAAAAAACTGCTGAAATATATAATCATATAGATATTAAAAAAACCAATCAAATTATCTAAACAAATAGATATTAAAAAAAATCGAAATATCTAAACATAAACATATGTTTTTAAACAACTAGCCGTGCCCATCAGTTTCACCCGTGTAACTTCTGATCCCGTGGCAACTCCGGGATAAAAAGTAGCCTATATGTTATACTGAACTTTTAGATATACGTATACCAAGTTTCATCATAATCAGTTCAGTAGTTTATACGTAAAAGACTAATAAACACAAAATTTCGCTATTATATCGCGTAGGATATTAATATGAATTTATTATGTATTTGTGGATCAATTTTATGATTTTTTCGAGACCATATATAAATGAATGTCCTCCTCGGAATCCAGGTCAGCATACCAGGACGTACGCGTCGCAAATATTTGATTAGACCGCTAGCTTTTACTGTTTTATGGTTAGATTGACACGATTGACAATATAAACGCATTTATTTGTGACTGACTGTGACCCACGGTTTCACTCGCGTATATAGTTCGTACCCGTGGGATATCCGGGATTTTTTATTTATTTATTTTATTTTATTTTACAATGCAACATAAATAAATTGTCTCCAAACTGTAAACAGTTTGTTGACGAGGCGCTCTTATCTCTAACTTACGGCCTTACAAGATCTCGAGTTATAAGTGTTGTAACAAACCCGTATTTCTTATTTATAAAAGACTAGCTGCGCACCAGGGCTTCGCTCCCGTGGGAATATCGGGATGATATATAGCCTATAGCATTCCTCGATAAATGGGCTATCTAACACTAAAAGAATTTTTCTAATCGGACCAGTAGTTTCTGAGATTAGCGCGTTCAAACAAACAAACAAACAAACAAACAAACTCTTCAGCTTTATAATATTAGTATAGATAAGTATATCAAGAATCCGCTCACGAAGCATTGTATAATTATATCCTACTTAATATTATAAATGCGAAGTTTGTGAGGATGTATGTATTGTTACTCTTTCACGCAATAACTACTGTATCGATTGTGATAAAACTTGGTATTCATATAGGTAAGGGTTCAGAATAGCATATAGGCTACTTTTCTTCCAGGAGTTATGACGGGATCAGAGGAATCAAGCTATATTTTAACATAACATTAGCGAAGCCGCAGTGGCAAGGGTTCTCTTATTTATTGCATGTTATTCTATAATAGTATAATTACCACCTAGTTTTAATTGTTAGCTTTTAAATCACTGTCGCATTGGGTAAATAACCTGTAATGGCATGTGAAAATTAGAAATAAATAAATAAATAAAATAAAAAAAAAATAAAATAAATCATGGGCGGTGGTGACCACTTAACATCAGGTGACCCACATGCTCCTTTGCTTGCTCTGCCATAGAAAACAAAGC
>LQNK01002831.1:271928-288146 GCA_001586405.1 Phoebis sennae | reverse complement strand
CGAAATCTATAAATTGATAAACTTTAGTTAATACTATATACTCGAATATTAATATATTAGATATTAATAGATTCTAAGCACCAGTAGATTATTCAATTGTTTTATTCAAATTTTTTACCCCAAAATTATATCCATAAATGTTTAATATTGGTTTATGACTGAAAAAAATAAAATAAAAAGGTTGTTAATATATGCTTGTCAATGGTTGCTAGGCAACGCTTTGTTATTAAACATTCGTCATCCAATTTGGCTAGAGTATAGTATAGTAAACTAAGCAAAGCTTGTACTAAGGAAACTAGATAACTGATAGTAATACTTAAACTTACTTTTTTTTGTAAATGCATACATACTATACATAAATTAATATATTTAACTTTTTTTAATAAATACTGGTTGCATTTAAATGTGATTTTTTTATGTAAGAACAGGTAAGCGGAGCATGCGGTTCACCTGATGTTAAGTGACTGACCGCAGCCCATGAACATCTGCAACAGCAAAGTGTCGCAGATGCCTTGCACGCTTGAAGGAAGGAGATTGATAATGGTAAATTGGGATAGAAGTAGAATAGGATGGGAGAGTGTCGCAACCCCACTTCACTTAGGTCCAAATTCTTGTGAGCCCAACGATCCAGTAAATTCAAAGATTCAAAAAAAAAGATTCAAAATTCGATTATTAATTTTTAAAGAATGAAATAAACAAACAATTTTTGGTCGGTACGTCGGTATCTGCGGTAGTCGTTAGACTGTGCTACAGATGCCAGCGCCCTCCCCTCATTACTGATTAAATATTAATTAATTGTATACATTATTAACATTATGAGAGAGTGATTGTGAGTGAATGTGTGTGTGTGTGAGAGAGAGAGAAAGAGAAAGAGTGTGTACATATACTGAAATTTGATTAGTTTAAAATAACAGGGCTTCGGTTTCATGATATGACAATCCTAATAGATATTCTTTAAGTACCGGTTTTACTTTATTAATGACTAATGGATAAAGATTGAGTGATTTGTTTACTTTGTTATACAAGAATGAACTAAGTGTTTTAGTGTTTTTAAAGTCTTTTTGAATTATTCAAATGCTTTAATTTCATTCTCTTGTTTCAGATAAACACAAATGTAACAAAGAATTCGCAGGGCGTGACAAAATTCTGGACAGATGTGTGTGAGCGTGCGCGAGTGACAGAAAAACAAAATGGCCGCTGGAAGATGGCGGACCCGGGGCGGCATCGGCGCGGTTCTGTTCGCTATACTTATACAAGTTATTAATGGTAAGTAATTACGATTGTCGTGTAAAACGAAGGAATTGGCACAGGATCGGCGAAAGAAATTTACTGAGGACTTATCCTCGAGGAGTTAAAGGATCATCAAAATCATCAATTATCAGGATACTCAGTTTTAACCGACTTCAAGAAAAGGGGGTTCTCAATTTGAATGTATTTTTTATGTCCGATTTGGATACTTTTTGCATTTGAAAGAGTGCAAAATCTTGGGAATATTCATATTCGATTTTCCTATTTGTCCCCCCTTCGCAATCCCCGCACTTATTTCGCTCATCTTCGAACTCGACATTTTCGTCTAAACTATCCGTCTTTGAAATTTTATGATAAACGATACTCCACTGATGTCGGACAAAGTTTATCATACTAACATACCAACGAACAGACATACGATCGCCCGGCCATCTCGACTCTGAGACCTTTTCTACTTTTTAGCGAGAGGAAGTCGGTTCTAACTCAACACCAGAGCTAGTCCAAAATCAGTCTCAGTCTGAGAGTTGAATGGGTAAACATAATTAAAACTTAAGCGCAAGTCCGCAGACCTTTCCACATGGATAATGAGTCTTAAACCAAATTTCTATAGGACTACTGACACTCTACTCTTTCGAGTGCAAAAAGAATTTTCCAAATCGGTCCATTGATTTGAATATATGTCCCACTGATTTGGGGTCCTTTCACCGTTTTTTATCATCTCCAAATTCAGTGAAAACAAAGAAAGTTTTGTTATTTATTAAAGATTGTCTCGAGCGACGTATTAGTTAGCTGTATGTAGGTATTAGGGTACGATGGTGCTGGCATACACAAATTGTAAAGGTACCTAATAAAATAAAGAAAAAAAAATCGGTCCATAACTGCCGGAGATATGAAGATATGCGGTAACATACATTAATGAGATACAGTCGAATTCAGAACCTCCTCCTTTTCTAAAAAAAGTTATAGAATTTCGTGATCGTGTATGTAATTAAATCACGTATACACCTCCCCCCTTTTAATGCGTGCCAGTCATTTCGAAACTTATTTGTTGCTACAAAGTTTCGTCGTGACTCCCACTCAACAGTCAAAAACCTTTTAAATACTTCTCTAAGCGATCTCTAGAGCAAGGCCGTAAAATTTTTATTGGTTTTTGGAGTTCTGTATATTTTTTGCAAAAGTTTTCTTGAAAATAATTTTTGGATCGATTCGAAATAAAAAAAAATCGATTTAAAATGTAAAAAAAGTAAAAACCTAACGACAATCGGTAGTTTATTAGTACATCTCGTTCATACAAACACACAGATGCAACCAAGGGACTTTTAATAGTATTTTCTTTTTTTTTATATATGCCTAATTAGCCGCTTTAGTGCCTCGCGGTTTCGCCCGCGTATATATCCCGTTCCCGTAGGATTTTCGGGATTTAAAGTCCCTGCTTCTCCTAGTCTTAAAAAGCTATTTGTCAAACGAATTTTCTGCCGAATTGGTCTAACAAACCCGTCTTTGTTTTATATATTACTAGCCGCGCCACGCGGTTTCACCCGCGTAACTTCTGATCCCGTGGCAACTCCGGGATTAAAAGTAGCCTATATGTTATTTTGAACCCTTACCTATATTTATACCAAGTATCATCATAATCGGTTGAGTAGTTTTTTCGTGAAAGGGTAACAAATATACATACATACATCCTCATAAACTATCGCATAATAAGAAAGAAAGAAAGAAAAAGACTATTCAGCAATACAAACAAAAAATGATATTAGCGATTAGTGATCAACAAAACTATCGCAGGTGCTTTTTTGCCTTGACGAATTTTACGCTTTTCCCGTAAATATTTTTATTTTCTACTATTTATACAAATAAATATACAGAACCTATCTACAACCAGCTCGTGCATGTCCAATTTTGATACCGTATCAAATCTGCTTTAGTCATTGGCACTTCAAGGACTGTGCCAATGACCTCAGCGGCCATTTTGTTTTGAAACTTGCCAAAAAGTAGATATTTATGTGTTGTTACGAATAAAAATGTATGCACCCAAATAAAATATCATCTGAGTTTGGTATTCATATACATCTGATTATATTTTTGCCAAAAAATAGAACCGACTTCCCCACTCTAAAAAGTAGAAAATAATTTTCGTTTTATTTTTATTGAAATCTCTACAAAGTCGGTGCAAAATCTTGTTAAATTGAAAATAGATAAAGGCAGAAGGTAATAGGCAATAAGGTTGTAGGCAAAGAGTTTCGAAGCCTATTCAAACAAACAAATCTTTCCTCATTAGTGTAGATTATTATCTACAATTAACTGCGTCACCAAGTACATAAACATATTAATAACTAGCCGATCCGCGCGGCATCGTTCCCGTAGCATAATCACTACATAGTATAAAACAAAGTCGCTTTTTCTGTCATGTGTCGTGTTGTATGTCCCTATGAACGCTCAAATCTTTAAAACTACGCAACGGATTTTGATGCGGTTTTTTTTAATAGATAGAGTAACTCATGAGGAAGGTTTTTATCAGCATTGCACCCGTGCGAAGCCGGGGCGGGTCGCTAGTATTATATGTTACTCGTCATCCACATGTAGCTTTCGAATAGAAAAATAATTTTTAAAATTGGTCCAGTAATTTTTCAGCCTATTCATTACAAACAAACAAAGGTTTCCTCTTTATAATATTAGTGTAGATACGGAAAACCACAGAATTCTTCACTTATTTCTAGTTGCACCAATTTGTTCTAGAAAATATGTTTTTCGCCATTAAAAAGATAGATATGTGTGTCAATATGTTTCCACACGAATGCACAAAATACTCCGAACGTTTGACATTGCATCCGAATCTTACGCAAGCGACGCAAATGAAATTGGACGCCATCTTACTTTCACCGGGCTTTCGTTTTCCGAGTGCGCTGCGCACGCGCAGGGTGAAGTGTAGGTTATATTAATTATATGGAAACTCACGATAGATAATAGGCTTTATCGATTTATTTTAAGTTAAATGATTATTAATTTGCGAGGTCCGAGTCGAGATGGCGGTTGAATGTTTGTATGTAAGTATGAAAAACTTTGTCCGACGATAACTTGAGTATCGTTTATCCGATCTTGATTAAATTTCGTAGGCGAATAGTTTAGATAAAAGAAAATTTCGGAAGATGAGTTAAATCGGGAGTAGTAGTCCACTCGAGCAAAGCCGCGGGAAAGCCAATAATATATTAGTAAAGATTAATAAAATATTGCTACTAAAGAGTGACAATCAATATTCTATCACAAACTTCATGATCATAATACCGTAATATAATAATAACTAATACATATTAACTTTCCTTGTAACTCATAAACTATTACGATTAATTAATTAATAAAGTTAATAGAATACAACTTTCGCTGAAGAAATTTAATTAATTTGTTATATTGTTAACACACATGTTCATTGGACGGTGTTGGGTGCGGATGGTTTAGGTACCTATATACGAATCGTTTTCATTAACGAGTGGTTATAATCAACCAATCGGAACCAAGTTTTGGTAGTTATGTTAACGCCACGTTTATTATTGACTAGTTGATCCTTACGGCTTCGCTTCCTTAGCATAATGTTATATACTCGTATATAACGTATGTCACTTGTGGATAATGTAGCCTTCGAATGGAAAGAATTTTTAAAATCCAGTATTTTTGAGCCTATTCATAACAACCAAACAAACAAACAAAGTTTTCCTCTTTATAATATTAGTATATGCAAGGCGTAAGTCCTTGTAGGAATTTGTATTGCAGCCAATTTCTACAGAGACCAGCCTACTGCGCCGGAGATATTATAGTGTTCTAGTCTTCTGCCAACATCCTATCATTAATCCTCTCCTTATCGCCTCCCCTTCCTTTAAGCCGGCAAGGCATCTGCGATATTTCATGTTGTAGATGTTCAAGGGCTGTGGTCAGTCACTTAACATCAGTTGAACCGCACGCCCCGCTTGCCTACTATAACATAAAAAAACTGCACAGACAGACCGCCCGGAGAGAGATCAGGCGCAGTAATAAATAATAATAATAATAGCTCCCCAGACCGATTTCGGCCATGGTGGTCAATCTCACCAGAGACTAGCCAGCTGCGCAGGAGATATTATAGTGTACAAGTGTACGCGCGAACGCAGGTACACTCTCTTTTCCTTTTACTCTCATAACCCGATGGGACGGCAGACCGACACGACCGGAGAGAGATCAGGCGCAGGACCGCCGGTTTTACGTGCTCTACGAGGCACGGGGGTGTTCCAACACCGCCAACTTCCAAACTCAGGGCTGTTACTATGATTTCTTTGTCAGAGAAATCCTAATAACAATTTTTTTTTGGCCCCACCCGGGAATCGAACCCGGGACCCCTCGATCTGTAGTCAAAGATTAACAACAACAATCACTAGACCAACGAGGCAGTTCAGGCGCAGTACCGACGGCTTAACGTACTCTCCGATACGACTCTCATAGCAATAAAAAAGCATCAGAATTCTATCGACAGGTGCGGCTCTACCGTTAGCATCACTAGGGTACAGTTAGAACGGTGTATTTCTTACATCATTATTTATTAGACGCACGTTAATGGCTTAATGGAATCCATTAAACATTTTATGACGAGCTGATTTAAAAAAAACAACGTAAAATATCGATGATTTTTCTGCTAGGTTGTTTGGAATTGAGTAGTTGAGTCTTATCAAATTTTCACTTATAAATAAACAACTTTTTATGTATGAATAAAAATAAATATGATTGAAAAACAAACTGGCCAATAATTGGTTGTTGTTTGTCCGTTTCTCGCAAAACAGTATTCGGCGTATAGTTTGCATGACGGTAGGTAGGCATAACGTCGTAATGCGTAATTTCCCTATTTATCTAATTTGATGTTTTAAATGCTTATTTCTTTCTTTTTTAATTTAAATTTAAAATAAATTTCTACTTTTTAGTGTAAGGAAGTTGGATCCATTTTTTGGCAAAAAATATAATTTTTTCATTTTTAGTGACATGTCAAGGGTTAACCTTGTTTTCGAAAGTCAATAAAAATTTTCAATAACCCAGTATAATCTAATATATCTTTATAATATTATAAATGCTAAATTAACTCTTTCTGTCTGTATGTCTGCTTCTTATTCACGTTTAAACCAATGAACCGATTTGGATGAAATTGTTGTTGAAGACCCAGAAAAGATATAGGATAGCTTTTATCCCGGAAATCCCACGAGAATGGGGGATATATTCGGGTGAAACCGCGGTACATATAATACCTACATTCAATAAAAGAACACTGTCATATTGTGTTCTACACTTCAAGCAATAACAGACAATTAGTCTATGACAATCATAGATGAATTCAATAACCAGACGCGACACAGTGAGAGCGGTTACTGCTATTGTTACCTGCGTTATGTCACCGTTACCGTTCCGGGCTCTCTAGTCTCGTCATTATTGGTTCAGCTATTGCGGATGTTTTAGTGAGAACGGGATACATTGTTTTAGAATAGCTGTATTGTGTGGTTTTGCTTATGAGCGTGGAATTGATGAGTTGATTTCTATAGGGGATTAATTAGTTGTGAGATTTTTTAGTTTCAGACAAATGCTAATTATATAAATCATATCGTCGATTAGATTTATCTCAGACTTTAATAAGATTTTATGATTGAACACTTAATTAAAGCTAAAAAGTTATCATTGAATACAGCAGTTGCAGTTACCAACCACTTTAAAGTCAATCCATTCCTTCCTTCGACTTTGTGTTTGTTTATATTTATAAAAAATACACATTTTTTGTTTATAGTTATTATTTTCAAAGACGTATTAAATTAATATGTCATTTGTTTTAATTTTCAGGTTACGAAGATTTATACACAATATCTCAACTATCGCCAAAATCAGCATCAGATGAAAGATCACAACAAGACGTCGTCCGGACACAAGTAGAAAACGTCGCATTTAGTATAGAACCTAGCGCTAAATATGACGACCAATTAGATTTCGTACCAGAAACAATCATCAATGAAGAAGAAAAAGAAAACGAAATCATTCTAGAACAATCCATCGAACCAAGCAGAGGTTCCAGATCAATCAATGTAGAAGAAATACCTTCCACGAACAACAACGAAATAGACAACGAAATACAATTACACAACAAACGAAAATACTACGAAATATTACCAACGAAAACCATAGATTACTACAAGGATGATGGAGCTATGCTTCTATCGTCTGGCTTCGGGGATAAGTTAGATTTTAAGTTTCCGGGGGAAGGGAAGAGGGCTCCGAAGGGGCGTGCACTAGCACCGTCGGAGCCCAAAATACGGGCGAGTGCAGTGCAACCCATATTCGCGACAGCCACCCTTAAAGAGCAAGGGAGACAGAACACGGAAATACAGAACATCATCACTGGCATCGTCAAGCTGTTGAACGGCAATGTGAATGTTCAAGCGAACTCGCAGTTGTTAAACGGAAGGCCACGTCCAATGGCATCTAGGATCAACAATCGTGGTCCGCCACGGATATCTGATGTGCCTCCTATGCCAGACTTAGACAGGCCAATCACTCCTCCTACACATTCCTTCCTACCCACCAAAACGCCACCTCCATACCCCTTCGATCGACCTCATGGTGTCAATTTACCAGATCAAATTGGTCCACCCATGAATAGACCCTTCCACAGACCAATTCCTCCCTGGCAGAGACGACCTCGTCCTCCAACCAGACGTCCTATCCCAGGACATAATATGTACAAGCCAACACTCCCACCTCTCCCGGATATACCAGATATAGATGAAAAACTAGAGATAGCCAGTGAAATAGAAAATCACTCGGAAAATAAAATTCATCATGACGACTTCTTACCTCATATAACTATAGAAACGACTACTGAAGTCAAAAACATAACAGAAGCTAGTGATAAGGAACAAACAACTGAAACAACGACATCAACTACAACGACAGAAGCAACAACAACGAGCACGGAAGTAACAACGAAAACAACAGAGAAGATACCAGAAACAACACCAAAGACAACAACATCAAGACCGACGACAGAAAAACAAACAGATCCAACAACAAAAGCAACGGAAAGACCTACAGAAACAACCCCAAGAACAACCGAGAAAGCTGAAACGACGATTAAAACTACGGAAAAACCAAAAACGGAAAAGCCAAAAGATAAGAAAAAAGATACGTTTGAGAAAGAAAAGAAAGATAAGTTTAAAGTAAATGAGGTTACGGATAAGCCTATTAAAAATGATACTATAATAGATGTAATTCAGCCGTCAATGAGTGAGATTAAAGCAGGTTTTATTGCCCCCACTCCTACTGAGATATTGGGAAGTAGTACCTCTTCGGAGGTATCAATGGCAGTGTCTATTGAGAAGACGTCGATCAACACGCAGCCAATACCAAGTAAGTTTAATTTAACTGCTTTAAACTATATATTAATGTAAAGTGAGTAGACAATGTGGCTTTCAATTTCAGCCCAAAGACATGGGTGATTTGCGGATATTTTTAATTCTCATTTATTATGTTTATGAACATAGAGGATGTCTTCGTAATCATTGACTTAAATAAACTTTATCACTTTTGATAATTGATCAATACAATTACAACGCCCATCTTAGACATACATTCTACTTTGTGTGATAAACATACTTACACATTATAGAAAGCCCTAATTATTTATTTTTGCTCGGTCACTAGAGGGAATCCTTAGGTAAATAATTAGGACTCTGATCGGATGAGTCTGACGCATTTTATATTAAGCTTTGTTTTTATTTATTTAAAAATTCAAATCTATCATGAGCAATTATTTTTGAATGAAAATATTATTATGGGCCTATGCTAATCAGAAGAAAATAAAAACACCTTCATCCTCCATTGAACCATCGTTGAAGGTTAGATTTTCTAGTGGTAGAAAGTAAAACTTAAAGGTGGTAGAACTTAAACTTACATAAACAAGCTTTGGTTATTTAAATTAAAGTATGGAAAGGATAGAATACGCATTGTTAGGTTACGTTTGTTATGTTTATTGTTTACAACAAGCGGTTGATGCCCTGAAAATGCCTTCAAACGTGCACATTTTGGTGCGACAGTGAATCTATTTCAATGCGTTAAAATCTTAAGTCTTAAATAAAATATTTTTTAAAGGATTTTAAACGCGGTTTATTATACATTATTTTACATTATTATTTAACCCGACGTTTCGAGCACTTTACAGCGACTTTACTTTACACTTACAACTGCCATCTCAGTCTCCCGTGACCACGCTCGCTGTAAAGTGCTCGATACGTCGGGTTAAATAATAATGTATAATAAACCGCGTTTAAAATCCTTTAAAAAGTATTTTATTTAAAATGGAAAGTGCTCGCGTTAAAACAAACACAAGATACTATCTTAAGTCTCCCAATTTTCAGCGTCCCACTCCATCCCCTACCAGCCATACCGTCCACGTCCTGGCATAGTGCTAGACGATACGGACTTCAAACCGCACGGCACCAGGTTCAGGCAGGAGGCGTCTGTGATCACCGCCGCGGAGACCAGGCTACCGGGGTATGGGGAGATATTTGATGTGACCGTGTCTGCTATACAGGGGCCAGGCGAGAAAGGTGGATCGGGTGAGTTTACATACAAAATTAAAAGTAAATTTTAGTTACGTAGAAAAAAAAATCTTTATTACTTTAAATTACATTACATTATTAAAAGTACATCACTATAGCAATGAATTCATTATAACATAAAAAGTAATCCTTTAAAGTCCGTCGCAGTAATTTTAGTCTACATTGACATTGGACCCCGCACTAGGCTATGCCTGTCACGCGGGACCTTAAAATATGGATTATAAAGATATAGTCGATTACGCGGCTAGAAAACAAAACGGACAATAATTAATTAAAAACTAATTTATGTTACATTTAAAATAATAAAAGGAAATTTTAATTATAATTCAAATAAAAAAAAAATACTTTTTTATACCGCAATAACGAAATGTTTGGCCATAGTTCCATCTGGTGGAAAGTGATAACACGGTCGAGGATGGAACACTCTTCTTTATGTAATGCATATTCACTTTAACATAATCAAAAATAAATAATTTTGTAGTAGGTACTCCTAGACATATGAAGAGAGTTACATTTGAAATAATAGTTCTTTGTATGAGATTTCTAAGGCTTAGTATAATATTTTTGCATTTGTAGTACTCGTAAGTAGTCAAAATAATTAAATACTTAAGTATGAAATCTACAATAAATGATTTCTATCTTTTTATTCATCATTTCTACATGTAAACGTGCGTACTATACGAACTCAGATATCTCATCTGTATTTGTTTTGTAATAGATTTAAAGTTTTGGTTATAATTCTTTCCAGTGCATATAGAAAACATCAACTTACACGACAACCACGATGACATTATTGTGTCACCATCTGGCGAGCAGGGTTTCGTCTCCATAGATGGCAAACGGACATATTTGAACCTATTTGATACTACGAGTAGCATCAGTGCTACTAGAGTACAAGCGTCTCATCATACTCGTAAGTAGACAGTATTTTATTATAAAAAACTGAGATATTGATATAATTATATACATATGTATAAGGGGAATGCCGCGAATGTTTTAGTCTGTTTTACTAATTGAATAATTTTAAAATAAATATAAATATTTAGGGGCATTTAAGACTACGTCCATCTAGTCCCAAACTAAGCATAGCTTGTTCTATGGCAACTAGATAACTGATAGACTTTCTTGAACATATTTTTTTGTAAATACATACATACTATAGAAAGTTACAATGTTCATAAAATTATAATTTTCTGATCGTGGGGATCGAACCCACACCCTTCGCCGAAATAGACCGTTATCACATCCATTGCGCCAGTCAGGTCCCCAAAATAGGGGCAATTTTCTGCAAAATATCTGGTATAGATGTAAAATGTATATTTTTGGTAGAGTACAGTAGTGAAAAGTGGAAACACAATGCAAGTAGAATTTAAATACTTCAGCAAATAATATCCTTAATTTTAACAACAAGACGAGGTGTGGTAAACATATGTTACGTAACATTTATAAATCTTCATTCCCAGCTCCTCCCCAAGCCTCCCTGCCCCCAGCAGTAGGGACGGGGGTAGCCATCCCCACAGACGATGTTCCACCCCCGGTCCGAAGACCACAGCACCGGCCGCAACAACCATACAGAAGACCGCAACCAACAGTACGGTGAGTACATGTATGTATGGATGTTTGTTACTCTTTCACGCAAAAACTACTGCACCGATGATGAATGATGAAACTTAGTATACATACAGGTAAGAGTTCAGAATAACATATAGGCTACTTTTAATCCCGGAGTTGCCACGGGATCAGACGTTACGCGGGTGAAACCGCGGGGCGCGGCTAGTTTTATATATGTCTAGCTGATCCACGCTTCTTCGTTAATGTTATGTATATAGCCTATGTTACTCGTGGATAATGTAGCTTTCGTATGGTGAAAGAATTTTTAAAATCGGTCCAGTAGCTTTTTATTCATTATAACCAAACAAACAAAGCTTTTCTCTTTATAATATTAGTGTGGATTTTGTTCAATTCCGTCGGGTATCGTAACGTGTAATTACTTAATAAATCATCTGGAAAAAAATGTGATTTGGTATCTAAATTACAAGATGCATAGACTTCTCCCGAGCTTTTGACATACTACAACAAATTTCTAAACCTTTTCTATCATACATATCATAGTTTACTAATGTAGCGTAGAGTAATAAAAGTAGGCGTTTAGTCGTCACTTAGAGATAGTAGTCTAAAGTAAAGACTAGACAGTTAAACGTTTTTAGCTTTGCTCTGCATAAGGCTTACCACAAGGGTCCATCCTAGGTCATCTGTTCTTTACACTTTAGTCTAAAAACATAGACAAAAATATTACAATAATATTTATGTTGAATTTTGTGGTTAGTTCTCTACGCTATTTTTATCTAATATCCAATAACTATTATAAGGGCGAAAGTTTGTAAGTATGGATGTATGGATGTTTGTTACTCTTTCACGCAAAAACTACTGCACCGATTATGATGAAACTTGGTATACATACAGGTAAGGGTTCAGAATAACATATAGGCTACTTTTAATCCCGGAGTTGCCACGGGATCAGACGTTACGCGGGTGAAACCGCGGAGCGCGGCTAGTAATTATTATAAAGAGGAAATATTTGATTTTTTGTTTGTTTTAATAGAATAGGCATCGAAACTATTGGATCGATTTAAAAAGTTCTTTGGAATCCACATTATGATGAAAGAAAGAAAGAAAGAAACATTTATTTCGACACACACATAACACACAATATACAATCACACACAAACAAAAAATAGAAAGAGACAATAGGCTATATAATATTATCCTAGCCGCGATGTAATATTTAATAAATGTATTGTGAATTACGTTTTATTTTTAAATAATTAAAATTAATTTTAAAATAATTTTGTCTTCTATTTTAGTATCGATACATGCATCGTGGGAGATGACTCTACGTGCGATCAGGCGCAGAACGAAAAGTGTAGGACTGAAGCAGGTGAGATAATTTTTAAATTTATCTACCTAACGTGAAAAATTTGTACTTTTAAATGTAGTAATGTAGTAATGAAACTATAAAATTGTATTATTTTTTTGATAAATTAAACGAATAAGATTAAACTAATTCTTTAAAATTTGTTCAGCAACTTTTTATATTAAAGTAGTAGTAAATATATTAAAATATAGCAAATTAAAAACAAGTGATTATTTATTATATTAGGCCTGTATTCCCATTCCATTCCTCTTCCATCCTGTTCTACTACTCTCCAAATTTCCCATCATTAATCCTCTCCTTATCCCTTCCTCTTCCTTAAAGACAAGGCATTTGCGATACTTCAAATGCTTTATTATTATGTTTTAATTATTTTTTTAGGTATATCAAGTTGTCAGTGCAGACCTGGATATGCACGTCGAACCCACCGCGATCCGTGTCGGAGAGTCGTGTCATTATTACTGAACCTACGGGTAGACAGGCTTTATGATAGAAAGGTGAGTAACAGGGTGCGTTTATATACAGGGTGGGTTCATATTTATCAATTTATCAAGTGTACGTTTCGCAACTGATCTCGTTACTATTGAATCTAACACCCATATTCTAATACGTATCTCGAGCATTCCTCGACTTCACTCAACCTCTGTCAACGAAAATTTACATTCTGAGTCAGAAAAAAACTACTAACTCACGTCCACTCACGTTAAGAAAATTTAGCACCTCCATCCGATAAATCGATCTATTTATTAAAATATTATATTTTTATGTTACTTCAATCATGAATTTTCAATTGAAATTTGTCATACGTCATATTTGACGTAACCTGAGTGAAAGTAAAATTGAGGTAACTTCTTAGAATATAGGTGTAAGAGTAAACAGACTTGATTGAAGATGAGTAAAGGAATAAGTAATAACATATTAAACAGATTGTATTAACTCTCAAAAATAATAGTGTAAGAAATCGCTAATTAGCTATTAGGTGACTCTTTTAATTTATCCTTATTACTGTCAGTGTTTAATATAAATAATTTAGTAACCTCTGATTTTATCTATTCATCAACATTTAAATAAAGGAAAAATATCTGAAAATAAAAAATATTACATAAGATAATTAAGCTATAATTATTATTATCTATATAGCTGTAATAATAAATTTTAATTAAAAATTATTTTTTTCTTTAGATAAGTGAAAATTTATTGTTAATATTTCAGGTGGCATGGGACGTGAAACTTTTAGATAAAGAATCGGAGCCTTACCACCAGTTGAGTTATGAAGCTGTGAGAGCAGTAAGTATTGGTATTGTTATTATAAAAATAAAGAAGTTGGTGAGACAATATTAACAAATTTCTTTAAACGAAAGAAAATATGAACTATCTTGTAATAAATAAAAGGAAGTATGAACGATTATCTTTGTTAAAAATGAAAGAAAATTTGAAGAACTATCTTTGTAATAAATAAAAGGGTGTATGAAGGATTATCTTTGTTATAAATAAAAGAGAGTATGACCGTTTTTCTTTGTTTGAAATTTAAAGAAAATATGAACTATTTTTGTTAAAAAATGAAAGCAAATATAAACAACCATCGTTGTAATAAATAAAAAAAGTAAGAAATATTATCTCTATTAAAAAAAACGAACAGATATCTGTTTTAAAAATGAAAGAAAATATGAACGACTATGTTAAATAATAAGAAAAAATAATATGACACATTATCTTTGCTAAAAATAAAAGAAACTATAAATGACTAAAAATTATAAGTTATCCTTATACTCAGTTAATCTGTTTATAATTATTTCTTGTGTTTTATTTTATCAACAAATGTTATCTATCACAAAACTTTGTAAACCCTAGTTAAGGTTATATACTATGTGTAAGCCATATGTAATGGAAGCATACGCCATGTTTAATTGTGTACCGTAGACGTAAGTTTGTTATGTAACAGTCCTTTTGTGATCCTTAATAAATAAATAAATCCTACTACTATTATAAAGGCGAAAGTTTGTAAGTATGGATGTATGGATGTTTGTTACTCTTTCACGCAAAAACTACTGAACTGATTATGATGAAACTTGGTATACATACAGGTAAGGGTTCAGAATAACATATAGGCTACTTTTAATCCCGGAGTTGCCACGGGATCAGACGTTACGCGGGTGAAACCGCGGGGCGCGGCTAGTTAAAAATAAAAGAAAATATGAACGACTATCTTTGTCATAAAAAAAGAAAGTATTAACGTTTTTCTTTGTTAAAAATAAAAGAAAATATGAACTATCTTGTAATAAATAAAAGAGAGTATGAACGATTAACTTTGTTAAAAATTAAAGAAAATATGAACAAATATCTTTGTAATAAATAAAAGAAAGTATGAAAGATTATCTTTGTTAAAAATGAAAGAAAATATGAACATCTATTTTTCTTACAAATAAAAGAAAATATGAAAATTTATTTTTGTTAACATAGAAAAGATAACGTAAAAGACTATCTTTGTTAAAAATAAAAGAAACTATGAATGCCTAAAATTTATAAGTTATCTTTATAGTTAGTTAATCTGTACCTTATAGTCAGTTATTCTATTAATAAATGTTTTTTTTTGTTTGTTAGTTCATCAACAAATGTTATCTACTTTCAGATAGACTCAGCGTTCTCCATGACGCCGTTCTCAGATGACTTCGTCTCCGGTTCCGTGAATTCAATCCACAATGGCGACGACCATAATAAAGGTGTATTCGTTAATTATACTGTTTTGGTAAGTAAAAATATTTGTATTTTAAATCTATATGAATAAAAATCTATTTTCGTTCGTATGTCTCGCTAAAACTCGAGAACGGTTGAACCGATTTGAATAATTTTAGTTTAGAAATATCCATGGAAGTCCAGGAAAGTTTTAATAATTATTATTTACTAGCGACCCGCCCCGGCTTCGCACGGGTGCAATGCTGATAAAAACCTTCCTCATGAGTTACTCTATCTATTAAAAAAAACCGCATCAAAATCCGTTGCGTAGTTTTAAAGATTTGAGCGTTCATAGGGACATACAACATGACACATGACAGAAAAAGCGACTTTGTTTTATACTATGTAGTGATTATTAATAATAATACTTACTTACTTACTCCTATGGCACTAAAACCCCGAAGTATAAATATTTATTATTAATAATTAATTAATAATAATAAATAATTAAAGAAAATACATACATACTATAGATCAATGAAGATCCAGATAGTAGAAAATTACAATAATAATTTTCTACTCGTAGGAATCGAACCCACACCCTCCGACTCAATAGACCATTGCCATACCTACTGCGCCAATTGGGTCGTTATAAATCATAAATTCCTTGAGAATTCGACAGTTGTATGTTTGTATACTTTTAAACCCGAGAAAGGACATTGGATACTTTTTTACCTTTTTTATCCTACT
>LQNK01002831.1:258477-270486 GCA_001586405.1 Phoebis sennae | reverse complement strand
ATAAAGGAAATAAACGTTTTATTCGTACAAGTAAGAAACAATATGTCTTCAATGTATTGAATGAGAACAATGACGTATATTTAAAAATGTAACAATCTTTGCCAAATTCTACGTTTACAAAGTTACGGTCAAAACCCAGATTTCATAACAATTTAACCGGTTTAGTTGATTTGACGACCCGATCGGCGCAGTGGATACAGAAATGGTCTATTACACCGGAGGGTGTGGGTTCGATCCACACGAGTCGAAAATTATATTTTTTACTATTTGGGTGTTATGTATGTATTTACAAAAAAAGTATGTTTAAGAATGTCTATCAGCTACCTAGTTTCCATAGTACAAGCTTCACTTAGCTTGAGACTAGATAGCGTAGTGTAAATTGTCCCTGAATATTTATGTATTTAATCAGCAATTTATTTATCGCTCAAGAATTTAAAATCACTTTGAGTTTACTTTACTATGTATTTATATCTGTATGGACAAACGATCTGAAAGTAACTCAAAGCTTCACATGAACGCATTCGTGAAGATGAGGCGTTACCTAACGAGAAGCGATAAGGATCGTATTATGCAAGGATTATTAGTACCTTATCTTACCCACCGCAGTGTAAATGCAAGCCGTTACGTTAAGATCGGAACTCGACTGGTTATAGGCCACTCATTTGCTTCGCCTTCGGAGATGTTCTTAATACAGTAAAGGATCCATATGTAATATGTTAATGTTAATTAATAACAATTACTATAAAGTAAGCACCCGTGTGGCGGCGAGTTAGAATATGTGTGCAGCCATCCAGCAATAAAAGAGTGAGCCGAGCAAAGCACGATTGGTCCAAGCTCGCACCGGTGTAATTATACCATCCCCCAGCAGAAGATGTATTGTATTTCCATCCCATCCCATTCCTCTCCCATTCCATTCTACTCCTCTTCCAACTTCCAATCAATGGTCCCTTCCCCTTTCTCCGAGCCGCAAGGCTTCTGCAACGCATTGGTGTTGTACTTGTAGATGTTTGCTTGCTATAGCATAAAAAAACTATGATTGCATTTAAACAACGTTTAGTCATTTCATTTAGATTAAATTCTATGCAATAATGGAGAATGTTAACAAATTTGGATTTTTAGCTTTTCATATAGTATTTTTAAAATAAAAAATACTGTTGAAAAAATTATTTTGATACGTCAATTAGTTTTTGATTTATAAGCAAAACAAGTTGAAACCGCCCGACGCGGCGATTGTGGCGGTGTGACGTCATAAAACAGACAGCTCATGCGCTCGCTATAGCGCTCCCTTACTTTCTTACGTTTTTCTACAAATTATACAGGAATTCTTTTAAAAATGTCCAATTAAATACTTGATTATATTTTGAGTTGAAACGTACAAATACAACTACCAATTTGCCAGAAAAGTTGTTTATTTTTGGTTCCAAATTACTTTAAAACGTGAAAGAAATGGATAAAACCTATTTAGACGTTACATCTACATATTCGGAAATGAAAGTGGCGTGACCATATTAAATTAAAATTAATAATAATTTATTTTCATCTTAAAGTGAAACTTTTAAAAGAGTGAGCCCGTTTATTGAAAAATCAAAAAAACTTTTAAAAAATAAATTAATTGTAAAGCGTTCAAAAGGTCAGGTGTAAAAATACGCGATTAATTCGGATAAAAATAGTTATAAAATGATAACTATTCTGTACTTACATATAATATGATCACCATATTTAGGTGATCCTTACGATAATAAACTATGCTTTTATTATTTTTCCATTCAAATGCTGCTAGGATTTGAATGGGAAAATAATTGCATTATTAATAGGTGCCTGTTAGCACCGTTAGCAACAGGAAGAAATTACTTATTTTTATATTTATTGATACTTTAAAAGCTACGCACAATAATATTTTATATAGTTATATAATATCATTGGCCAAGCATAAAAAAACAGTTTATAAAGTGAAGGAGGGATGGACTGTGACTTGTAAGTGACAAGACTTCATATTGGTTTA
Organism: Phoebis sennae; assembly: GCA_001586405.1. NCBI lineage: Eukaryota > Metazoa > Arthropoda > Insecta > Lepidoptera > Pieridae > Phoebis > Phoebis sennae. Next base: position 268,484 of record LQNK01002831.1, on the reverse strand, counting down.
TTTTATTATATGCCTTATTTATATTATAGACACATTTAAATTTGCAAAAAAATAAATAAATCACTGTCGCGAAGGCAAACGACCTGCAAAAGTCTGCAAAAGACCTTATCCTAACATAATTTAAACGGGATTTATTTTCGAATAGATGTATTTTTCGTTTTCATAGCTCTAATTCGTTTCTTTCGCGATTTGACGTTCTTTATACATTTTGGCACGTCACTTGTTAATCTAGTACATATTTGAATTGGATATTTTTAAATTCGCCGCATTTTACCGGCATCAAATTCAATATTTCCGGATCGATAATGGACAACCATTAATCTAAATAAAATAGATTTTCCGTTTAATTTATTAATTGAATATGATATTTTCAATTTTTAACTATCATTTAATTATTATCTATGAAAATTCGGGATAAAACACAACAAAATATGTAATGCACAGTCTAATACACGTACAGCAACTATATGCTGCGAAGTAGCGCGGCCCGCGCGGTGTCTGTTTTGTGACGTCACAAGCGGTCACGTGACTTTAGCGGAACTCAAAATTTTTCTGAAGTTTAAAAGCCTATAAAATGAAAACTACTTGGTATTTTTGACTGCAACAAAAAGCAGTGTATTTGTATAGGTACAAGCTATACTGTAACAAACTTTCAAGCTATTTGGCCTACCTAGTAACATTCTCAATTGTCCAAATTGGTCCAGTCGTTGTTGAGTTATGCGCTTACCAACACATTTTGTGATTCATTTTTATATAAGTATAAGATTGCACTGTAAGATACAGAGGAGCTTAAAAATAAAGATGGAAAATTTTAGCAATAGGCGGTCTTATCGCTAAGGAAGCGATTTCTTCCAGACAACCTTGGTACGAAAGTGAAATGTTAGATATGGAAATGAAGGGCAGTGCATTATATATTTAATAGATAGATTAAATTATGTAAAAGTATAATAGAGTAAATAATATCATTATAATATATAACAACATACATAACATATTAGAAAGAGAAGTTCGTGTGTAAAAGAGATGCGACAAATTAAATTTTATTAACATTTTTTTTGGGAGACAATTGGTGTATAGATAAATTCATCTACGAAGACGCGCCCCACTATTTTTATCAATCGTTGACAGTATATGTGTGCAAGCTTCCGCTTGTGTGAGGTTCTATAGGTACACTCATTACCCATGTGTGTACGCACACTAAAATAAATAGACCAATCAGGACAAAGTATTGCGATCATAGTAAAATATGTCAAATTCAAAAATTGGTGACGCGTCAACGTGGATGGCACTATCTATATATAGGGTGGAATTTTGTAATGCCTAAATACTTTGGATAAAAAAAAATACAATTCAAATTCAAAACGTTTCATTGGCCAGAATATAATAGTAGTGGATTCTAATACATTCTACTCAAATATTGAGTGTGCAAATTAATTGTTTTGTTTTAGATACAGCATTCAAAAGTAAAAAAAAAAAATCTTCGGAATAGATATATGGAATAGGGCTTTCATAATTATTTATGGTACATTAGAAACGAAATAAAAAAAAATAGAATTTACATGAATAAATATTAAATTTATTTATTTCTCACAAGAAAAACCTTAACAACCATAAATCAACTAATAGTATAAATAAGGTCTAACAGAATAATAATGTGGATCGCAACTGGCATCTTAGCTAGGTCACAGAGTGACCTGTGTTAAAGATGACAGCTCCTTCCCCAATGAAGATAATAAAACAGCTTAATTAAGTTTACTAAGCTAAGGTTTTAATAATATGTAACAAACTAAAGAACACAACATTCTAACCATTTATGTAAATAGTTATTGATTCACGAGCTGAGCTCTGCGGTTTCACCCGCGTATCTCTTGTTAAGAACTATTCTATGTCCTTCCCGGTGTTTGAAAGAATCTCTGTGCATCATCCAATTCAGTCCAGTAGTTTCAGAGCCTATTCAATAGAAATATACAAATATTTTCTCTTGTAATATTGCATTGGTATGGATTAACTGTCAGACTTTCAGACGAAATTTGACAATGATGCGTTGCTCAGAAACGCAATTGTCAAAGTTATGTGACGTATCAATTACAAGATAATAAAATATAAATTAAATTGACTCAGAAATGGGGCTATATTATAATTACAGTTTAATTTTTTTATGTGTAAATATTTTTTCCATAGATGACTTTAAAGAAAGTTAACGTGAAAGTGTAAATATTGATGATTTAGGTAAACTTTTAAAAGAAAAGGTGAAAAATATTCGCATTTGAAAGTAATTGCTTGTTATTAATTTTATACAAAAAAAGGTAAAAAATAAAAATGTTGCAATGCCTCCTGTGAGGTTTGAACTCACGACCCCTGGTTTACGAGACCAGTGCTCTACCACTGAGCTAAAGAGGCGATATTTTTAGATCCGAAAATTACGTACAAATTATATAAATTATTTTTTATGTATGTACCTACATTTTTTAAGGAAAAGATTATCATAATTCATTTGAACTGTACATTTTTTTTATTTGCAAGTGCAAAGTTTAATAACATAATTGATATGATAAAATTTATTGTCAATAGAATAATATTAACAATTATATTATTTTTGTGTTTTATATCGACTTATTTTACAAATATATTTTATTTCACTCATAAATTATTAGTTTAATAAACTATAATGATTGATATCCATTTACATTTTTATTTATTATATAGGTATTATATATTATATTACATATATATTTATATATCGAAGTTTTATACTTACCTCGTCATATTAGTGATAGTTGAAGTCGGAATAGTTTGTATCTAACATATATACAGTATGTGTTTGTCTATTTTTTCTGCACTACCTCAAAACGCACTGTGTCAAATTAAAATCACTCGTAGCAATAAGGCAGGTAGCCTTATTTAGACCTCTATCTATATGAAATAATTTTTAACCTTGTATTATTTTTATGTGGTGCTAAATAAAGTGTATTGTAGTATCCATAAATATTCATTCTATTTTTAATATTAATTGATAACCAGATTTTTATTTAGTATATGGTATACGTACATCCCTCATATACCGAAAAAATTTTTTTAATTTATATACAATTTTATTTCCAGATGTGGATGAGTGTACATCGCCAGATCTCAATGATTGCCACAAATTAGCTACTTGCACTAACACTTGGGGAGCTTTTAAGTAAGTAACTCACAACCGTATAAACATTATTTATTATTTAATCATTATATTTTATCCACAATTTTATCATATTTTCTCACCGTTTAAATCTTCCCTGGATTCCGTGAATATTTTAAGACTATAATTAGCCAAATCGGTTCAGCCGTTTCGAGTTTTAGCGAGACTAACGAATTATTTATTATCGATTAAGAATTATACAGTATGTTCACATTTTTGTTGCTAATAAATGCAGTGGTGTCATAATTGCATTCAATTTAAAAAGTTCTTTAAAAAATATTTTAACATACCTAAATTTTTTGTCACTGGGTATACTTATAATGGGTTTTAGGGAGACAAGTTAAAGTTGAGTGAGAATTCGGATGATATATTCAGCAGGTACAAAAGCGGAATGAACGAGTCGTCTTACGTAAACGTCACTTGTCAATCACAAACGTCATCGTATCTGACATTGTGATATGTTTACACGATCAAACACTATATACAGGGTGTGTTTTCCAGATGTTCCTGCCCGGATACAACGCTAGACCCGGCCATTACTGTGACTCGTGCGGGGAGGGAGTGCAAAGAGTGCTCCTCCTCGCACTGTAATGAGAGGGGGGTGTGCAAGTATAACAATGGACAACCATACTGTAGGTGAGTAAACAAATATAATATTATGTATACTCGATAGACTGTGTTGTCACTTCTTGATGGAAATGCATTATATATATTTTATATATTTTTTTATTTTTTTTTATTAAATATATATTGGTATATCTTGTGTTTGCTCTAACGCGAGTACTTTCCATATCTATACATATAATAAAATCGTAGACTAGCCGTGTCTGTACATTTCATATTTTCAAGAAAAAAAATAGTGTTTCGTGTTTCATTTATGATTTTAAACATAAAACAATGATTTTTAGAGTTTTCTCTTGATCTCCAAAGTAGATTACAATCGTGGCGGGCAATCACAAAGACTAAGCAACATGTAGAAGATATTGTTTGTGTCCATAAGCAAATATGGGTTAAATGCATGCAAATATCGACTCTTTCATCCTAAGAGTATACAACAGATTTCCAAAATGTCAATATTTTGCAAAAAAAAAATAGAATCATTAGAATTATATAAACATGAACAGTGCCACTTTTGTTATATTTAATTTGAGATATACTTCGAACTTAAACCTTTGTCTCGATATATTTGCAAACGTACGTTTCTAAGTCTTAAAAATTGTCATACCACCTCTACTTCGAAAATCCACAAAGTAAAGAATTTTGTAGTCCACGAAGCGAAGTCGTGGGTAGAAAGCTATTTATTAAATAAATATTAAAGTTGTTTACGAGTTTGAAAATATATGAGATTTCAATCACAAGGGTTCTTACTTCTTGGCTCTTATGCAGGATTTACAACCCTCTTTGCGGTGGCAAATTGTTGTACTTTTGTTTTGTCTGATATGATTTGAAAATATATTTTTTTACATTATAAATTGCAATTAAAATATAAATTCCCTTCAAATTTTACGTAAGCAAAATTAATTACAATTTTTTACTGTTTTATTTCCATTTTTTAATCTTATCTTAACTGTTTTATATTTTTAATTTTTTATTCGTATATTATGCTTTTTTATTTAATTCATTATTTCTATTATAAGTTGACAATTTTTTCTAACTTGTATTTTCATCGTTTCAATGATATTTAATGTTTTTTTTAAATAGTTTTCCCTTCCAAAAACTACATCTCTTCCTCTTTCTGTGCAGCTTATCCTCTCTCAAAAGTTGTCTGTCAGAAATCGCTCAAAGCGATAAGGCTGCCTTTTGTATGTTACGTTATCATATTTTAAAAAATCACTGTATAATGTAAAAAATTGTAGTGGTCGCTGGCTTATGATGCACGGAAAACCTCGAATAAGTTTATGATTGTATCATTCTAAAAAAAATATTTTTAGTTTTTAAGTTTTGTGTAAAAGTTTTTACACAATAAAGAGTTCATTCATTCATTATTTTTGTTTGTTTGTTTGTTTTTTAGCTGCAACTCCGGCTACTACGGCTCGGGTTGCGAGGTGGACGGGGAAGTGGTGGGGGTGGCCGTGGGCGCGTCACTCGCGGCCGCTTTAGTGATAGCGCTCACTCTCGCCGCACTTACTGCTTGGAGGTTAGTGGTATTTAATTATATATTCATAGTGTAGGGTCTGCGATTTGCCCTCCAGGTAGTTACTTCGGGGACACTACACACAACACGAGCGCAGGCGCACGTCCTATCTGCACCACGTCCGTTACACGACTGACAGATTGACAACTACCCCCTCTGCTATATGTAGGTACATGAGACAATGTGTACATCTATTTAATAGATACAGAGTACAAACACTACACATAGGTTCCTCAGAATTGTAAGAGAGGAGATAGTGGATGGAAAGAGAAGTGCAGTAGTTAAGTATAAAACCCCCCTTTTTTTCAAAAAATCACTTTTAGAACTGGGTAAATTCAGGGGTTATTAAGTTAAAGATATGATGTTATGCCCTAGAATTACCTTTTGTCGCTTAAATACTTCTCTACTTTACTCTTTAAGAATCGTTATCATTATATAACGCGCATCTAAAATATTTTTCAGTCGCAAATGGAACCGCGAGCAGAAAGCCATGGGCATGGGTTCGCCGGTGTTCAACTACATGGCGGCCAATACTGTGAAGACGCCGCCCGTCGGACAACCGCCNCCGCCGTATCAGGTACGTTTGAACGGAGGGGGGGGAGGGATAAAAGAAAATTTAAAGACTATTTTTCCAAATATTTCATTATTTAAAAGTGAAATGAAATAACAATTTGATCAAATAAAAAAAAATTACAAAAATGTATTTTTTATTTTTTCTGTGTCCTATTCAAGTTTCATTGTCGGAATATATTCAATAATAATACATTATTTTAAAATATTTCATTTTTTAATTCTGCATAAAAATTAAAAACAACATGCTGTATATTAATATAAGAAAATAAAAATTTATTGTTTTTGCTAAAAATAACATTAAAAAATTTAAATTATTTAATATATTGTTTTTTTTTATTTCATGGTGTTTATATATTAAGTTAGTTTAATTCCTTAATCCAGGTGACGTTAGAAGAAAGAATGCGCTGGGCGCAAATAGCCGAAGCTATGGCGCAGGCTAACCATTATGCTGTAAGTATTTTTTTAGTTTTTATCAGTTTTTAAACAGAAAAATATATTTTGTGGCGTCAAATATTTAAAATACAATCGCAATATTTTTTTATAATAGGCAATTTTCATAAAAACATAGGTTTCTGTGCAAAAAATATTTAGTAATTAAATTGACGATTGACATTTGATCTACGCTTAGTGATTTTTTTAAAATTTATTTTCCAATAAAACAATTGTTTATTTTTTAAAATTTCTTTTAAAAAAGTCTACATAATTGAAGTATTGTTTAACCTTTCCCTTAAATTTTATTTTTTTTATATTTCAAAAATAAAAACAAATTTAAAAAAAAACACATTATTACTTACTAAAAATAAATAAAACGTTGGTAAATTTAACGGGTTTTTAACATGTCACATCCCTTTCAGCAACCGGAACCAGCGCAAATGGCCACAAGACCATCTTCAGCTATGTTTGGTTACCCGACATTACCCCCAGTACCTTTACCCAGGTAAATAATAATAAATATTGTAATTTTAATATTAAAATATTTAAGCGTTTTTGTAAATGTTTATCTAGAAAACCTTAAAATTAAAAAGATTTTTTTTTAATTGTATTTTTTATTTATTTACCGTTATTTAAATAGAATGTTTTTTATTAGACTGATTGATTGATTATAATTGAAAAATAATATAATAATATTTAAGCGTTTTTGTAAATGTTTATCTAGAATACCTTAAAAAAGAAATTATCGTTTTTGAATTGTTTTTTTTTTAATTTGCTATTATTTAAATAGATCGCTTTTTATTAGATTGATTGATTGTTTATAATTAGAAAAACATTAATTTAAATGTTTTTATTTTAAATATAGACCTTTACTGTAATTAATTTATATTTAATATATAGGTTAGATTTCACTAACTTCTTTTCAGTTGAACTTAAATAAATATTTTAAAAGAACTTCCTTTTATTAATATTTATTATTTAAAAACAAAAATTATACTTTATCACATGTCAGTACATTAAAAAAATCTTGTGTATTAGAAAAAGAAAAAAATCACAAATTATTTTTTTTTTCAGGATGGGTCTGCACGGTCCCCACACGGGAACAATAAATACGATTAATACAATGAATTCCAGGGCCAATTCACATCATAATTTGTATGGTGAGTATGTTTAAAAAAATGAGGGTATTTAAGTAAAAAAAAATAACAAAATTGCATAGCGCGATTTTTTTTAATTCTTTGTTAAAATTGATGATTTTAACTTTTTTTTTACGTTTATTTAAAAAATTAGGGGATTTATGTAAAAATATAAAATAATCTTTTCTTTGTTTAAAATTATAATTGATGTTTGTTTTTAACTACTTGTAATACTCTAGTGTTGATTGTCTGTTCTTTAAAATTTTATTTGAAGATCTATGAAAACTATTTTTGCAAGAAGCAAAAATAGAGTATGACGAACAAATTAAATTTTGTTTATTTTTTTCATAATTTTATTAATTCGGACTCTTTTGTTATTTTTTTAAATCCACCAATATCGTCCTACTGAGCAAATGTCAAAATTTAAGGCCTTTCATAGCTAGCCTACCAAATTTTTAAAAGACTTTCGAAATAAGTACTGAATTAAGTGAAAAATAATAAAAAAATCGACGTGGCTTCCTTCAAATATTGAATTATAATGATTGTTTATTGAAAATATTATTATTTAAATTGTATATACATGTACTTGGCATGCAACTTAATTAATAATGTAGCATGTATTTTTTATCTTATATTTTTATCAATTTGTAATGCTGTTGGTGTATTGGAATAAATAAATAATTAATAAACATAATCTCTCAACGTAACAGCTTGTTGTGTGCGCAGAGGTGAATAGCCGCGTTGTCTCGTTGATTTTTTATTTGTTTTTACTTGATTAGCATAGCCTCTGCCTTTTATTCTCTAATCTGTGTAAATTAGGCACGTAAAACTTTTTTAAAAATTTTAGGCTACCTATGTAAGACCTTGTATTTCCTTGTTTTTATTAAATTTCTATATAATTTCAGGGTACACAAGTCACTTAGCACCAGAGTCCACCAGTTCAGAAGCATCCAGCCACGTTCAGGACAGAGCCGACCTGCTGGTGCCCAGACCCAAGTCCAGGGCTAGGAGCATGCACGTGAGTAATGCGTGTTAATTATATTAATATTTACGACCGTTTTCAATAATGTATCAAAGATTATATGATCATATGGTACTAGCTGATCCGCGCGGCTTCGCTCCCGTAGCATAATGTTATAATTTTTCTCCGTTTTTTTCACATCTTCCATTATTTCTTCGCTCCTCATAGTTGCAGCGTGATGTTATATAGCCTAAAGCCTTCCTCGATAAATGGTCTAATCAACACAAAAAGAATTTTTCAATTCGAACCAGTACTTTCTGAGATTAGCGCGTTCAAACAAACAAACAAACTCTTCAGCTTTATAATATTAGTATAGATTATTTGGCCTATTTTATGCACCAGTCTCACACTTAATTTAAGGAGTCAAAATATTACTATGTATGTCTTATTAAGTGTGAGAAATTTTTTATTTTTTATTTTATTATGGATAGATTGTAATCTCAGATTAAATTCATTAAAGACATTAAAGGCCGTTTACAAAAAACAATTCAAGTATTGAATATTTAAGTTATTCATAAATTTGAATTATAAAAATCATTTCATGAATGGAAATATGCATCGAGTTAGATTAGTTATATAAGTTGATTCATAAAAGTCAAATTACATCGGTTAATTTAATGATGCATCAATTTAGTTTAAAATGAATCAATTGAATTATACTATACTTTATATGAAATAATGTATAAATGGGTGATTCTTATATGATCAGTGGAAAAAAAGTAAATATCTAATATTATACTGTCCAAATATTTAAAAAAATATTGTTCTGAACATAAACCAAATATAATTTATAAATAAATAGTATTTTCAATATTCTATCTATCCCTTGTTTTGCTTACTAAAGTCAGACAAATCTATCTATTTGCACTTACTTTTATTTCAATATACTAACGACGGATACATTTGCTATGAGTTTTCTCTATCTATTGTCATATAATTTGACATAACAATCTATCCATAATCATTAATACATTATTGAAAATGGCCGTTAGTCAAAATTATCATGCTATCGCTTTTATATAATTGTATTAGAGCAGTGGCTCCCAAACTTTTCTAACCGAGGACCACTTTTTTATTATAAAAAATTCTTAATATTTAATTTTGAATTTTTTATTGATTACTAATACACAATATACGTATGGTAGTTGTATGCAAATTATATAATATACGTAGGTAGTTGCATATACCTATGTATATACAACATTTAAAAAAAATGTACGTAAAAATAGCAAAATAAACTTAAAATCTGATTACATTAAATTTAAATTTGTTTAAAATAGAATATTCAGAATTGATTCCCATGATTCGCGATTTTACGACACGCTATAGTCTATAGTAGGGATGAAACGGATAGTGGTTTGGCCGGATACAGGATATCGGATATCCGGTTAGCTACGCGGCCGGATAGCCGGATATCCGGTGGCCGGATATTCGGACGCTTATCGCGTTACAAGTTAATTTGATAATAATTTGTGGCAAAAAATAGAACCGACTCCATCACTCTAAAAAGTAGAGATTAATCTTTATTTTTGT
>LQNK01002831.1:234705-258272 GCA_001586405.1 Phoebis sennae | reverse complement strand
ACACGCTATAGTCTATAGAAATAATATTAATTGTTCTTTCAGAATCAAACCGGTATCTACTACGACGTGGATTACGAAAACGCGCCCGAGCCGATATACGGCAGCAAAGGCATTCCCCTCTCCACCTACACTGTGAGTCGAGGACCCCCCTTTTATAGATCGTGAAAAATAAATTATAAATCATTAACATTATAAAAAAAAATATGATTTAGTATTTTCTTGTGTTTGTCTTAACAATATTTTTTAAAGAGTACTTGCTGTTTAATAAATATTTTTTAATCAATACAATAATCAAAAAAATATTATGAGAAAGTATTTTCTTGTTTCAATAAAAAAATTGTTGATCAATAAAATTATAAAAAAAAAAAATATTATGAGAAAGTATTTTCTTTTTTCTCTTCTTAACGCAAGTACCTACTTTTTAAAAGTTATCGTTAAATCAAAAAAATTAAAAAAAAATCATATGATTTAGTATGTTCTTGTGTTTGTCTTAACAATATTTTTTAAAGAGTACTTGCTCTTTTAAAAAATATTGTTAGATCAATAAAATAATAATTTTTGTTTAATGCGAATACTTTTCAAAAAAAATACATAATTATATTTTTGAATCAATGGGATCAATATATTTTTTATATAAATATTGAAAAAAAAATTTTTTTTGTCTCAATAAATATGAAAGGAGCTATGTGTACGAAGGTTTTGTGACAAAAAAAATATAAGTGAAAAGTAATGTAGAAGTTAAAAATATGTTTACTTCGCTAAAAATATAAGAAATAATACAATATTATCACTAGATATTGATTTCGGTTTTTTTAGTTTTAGTAAAAATTCATCAGAAAACCATTACAAATATACATGTTATACACTTATTTTGTATAATTATTTATATAAAACTGGAATAAAAAGCCTTTTCAAGTATTGAGTATTTAAATTATTCAAAAATTTGAATTATAAAATTCATTTCATGAATGGAAATATACATCGAGTTAGATTAGTTTTATAAGTTGATTCATGAAAGTCAAATTACATCAGGTAATTTAATGATGCATCAATTGATTTAATAATGAATCAATTGAATTATGAATATATTTAATATGAAATAGTATTAAAATGGGTGTTTTTATATGATCAGTGGAAGAATAGATAAAAAATCTAAAATATAATAACTATTTTTTTTATTATTTTGAACAGTACGTTCAAAATAATAAAAAAAAAGTTTTGAACATGAACAAAATTAAATTTATAAAAAGTATATTTGATAAAAAAAATTATTACACTTTTACAATTATATTTTAAAAATGATATATCTAGCCAGTACGTTCCTTAAATAAAATTTATATGTTATTTTAAAAAAAAACCTCTATTTATTCCATTTATTATGATTTTTTTATAAAGAGTGTATTTCTATTAGAATTAAAAATGTCCCCATCTTAGAATATATGTACATAAGACTGGTTACATCGATTTTTTTGTGATTGTTTTTATTTAAGATTTATTATAACCTTTATATAAAAATATTTTTGTACATAAGAAAATGTATCCATTGCCAAATAACTTGAAGTTATATAACTATATAAGAAATTGATATTTTTGTATTCGCATAAATCCGTCCCTATTGCTTTTTTGAAAAACATCACATACGATATAGTCATTTTAGTTATAGAAGTATGCATTTATATGTAAGTTAAATATATTATTGAATAAATATATTGTTGTGTACTGTTTAGTTTTATTTCGATACTTATTTTACTCGCGGTTTTCCCCATGTGAATTACTCAGTAAAACTTCTTAACCGGTAAACTTTATTACAATATTTTCTGGCACTAGCTGCGGCCCAGGGCTTCACTCCCGTGGGAATATCGGGATGATATATGCCTTTCTCGATAAATGGGCTATCTAACTCTAAAACAATTTTTCAAATCGGACCAGTAGTTCCTGAGATTAGCGCGTTCAAACAAATAACTCTTCAGCTTTATAATATTAGTATAGATATCCGAGCGAAGCAAGTTAGAGTCGAGATGGCCGGGCAATTTTATGTTTGCATGTTTGTAAGTTTCGGAGCCTATTCAATTCAAACACACAATTTTTTGCTCTTTATAATATTATTAGTGTAGATACTTTTATAGGATATTAAATAAAATCAAAATAATTTGAGCATTTTTTATTTTCTTCAAAAATATAAATGCAATATTTCTTAAAACTATAAATGCACATCTGGAATCAGTCAATCACTATGCTACAGTATTAAATAAAATGTAAAAATATGGCAAAACTGGCACATTAAAAAAACGAAATTATCGTGGGTAAATAAAATTAATATAGACGAAGGATTTTCAAAAAAATTCTTCCAAACAAGCAAAGCATAACCTCGCAAAATAAATTTTTCAAAAAAACCTAGCATTACTGCAATTATAAATATGGTTTTGTTTGTAAAATTTAATGAGACCGCCATCTCTTGAGTATTTTTAGACTTAAATTTCACAATTAAACGCCATCTAATAAATTTTACAAGAAGTTTAAATAATGTCATCATTGCGTTTTTAGTACTTTCATTTAAGTGTAACGCCATCTATTGAGCATTTTTTTAACTATAAAAGCGCCATCTCTTGAGCATTTTCGTAACTTATTTCATAAGTTAAGTAAAGCGCCATCTATCAGGGAAAAGTGTTAGCTCTCAAATAACAGTTATTCAGAACGTTGTAGTTGAATCGGTATCCGGATTCTGGCACGTCGTTTGTGACTAAGTTGTCGCTGTGGAAGTGCACGTAGAGGGGGCCAGGTGGAGTGGCTGCAAGGAAAAAGATTATTTCATTTTAACTTTGAATTTGACTATTTAAGGGTAGTAGGTTGTTAAACTACCCTCAAAGAATTACTTCGTATCAAAAATATATTGGTGATTCATTGGAAAAATTATGAAATTTGTCTATGTGTTCATCGAGAAGATATTAATTAGAAGTTGAGGAATTTTTAGTTTCATTATGATTTTAAATAAACTAACGTATAAATAGTTTAACCGTTCGCTCTTTGTTTGACATTATCTACGTATTTTACACAACCATTTTTGTATCAGTTTCACTTAAATTTCTTTATAATTTTATACGATTGGAAAAAGTAAAGTACTTACAAGCTATAATTTGGTTTGACGCGCTCACGCCACAGTATTTCGAGCCTCTCAACCCATCAGCGGTCTCAGCTTCAGGTATGAACAGATAATCTTCTGACTGGCTTGAACCCTGAGTGACGGGGTTCATCTGACAATCCGTATCAAGGTACATGTTCTCTTCTGTACGGTATGCCATTTCGAAACTAGCTGCTGTTAACCTAAAAATGTTGAATATACAATAAACATATTATGTACTATCTGATCCGCGCGGCTTCGCTCCCGTAGCATAATGTTATATGGATAGCATAAAAAATATAGCCTATGTTACTTGTAGATCGAATGGCGAAAGCCTTTTGAGCCATTACAACCAAACACACAAACAAAGTCTTCCTCTTTATAATATTAGTGTAGATAATTATAGTAAATCAATTAAATAGCCAAATTAGCGGGTTTTGGAAATTGGTTTCTCAATTCTTCTTACTATTGTTGACTAAGTGTTTGACTAAGTGTTAAAAACCACAAAATTTTTATCCAGGTTGATATGACTTTTGATTGTTGAGTCCGAATCGAAGTAGACCTAGTTTCTGGGACCGGATTCCGGTCCATAACTCCCAATAAATGTACAAAAGTAGGTTAAACACTTAATTTTATGTAAGAGTAAAACTGGGATGAAACGTGATACATTAATTACTGCCATGTATATTTTTCCAAAATTACTTACTTGATACCACAAACATCTGACGTTCGTTTGAAGCAAGTAGCATACGCCAGGTTGGCTATGTAGGGTCCTGATCCTCGATTATAGTTAAACGATTCGAAGAAACCCGTGCGGTCAGGGTAGTATTGCAGACAACCAGGAGGCGCTGGAGGAATAAGATAACAAGTTTGAAGAGTAAAATTTGGCAACAATAGATTCTATATGTACTTAAGCACTTGCTTGTCTATAAGTTACCGATGTAAAAAGAGACAATTTGGAGAATAATGTTTTATTGAGGTATTTTTAGCTGGGTGGTTTTAGAGATTATTTTCATTTATTAAATTCGTATTCATTTACTCATTTCTTGGCTAAATGAAAAAAAATTGTAAAATGGGCCATTTTTTAAATTATTTATTGTCATACAGTACTTTCGTTTTTAAAGAATCTATAGAATAGGGTTTCCTATCTTTAAACTTAAACAAAACAAAGTATATCTGATTCATGTAAATTTTTATGCATTTGAATATTTTATGCATTTTTTGGCCCCATTTTGTTGGCAATAACTCGTGCAAAAAATTTAGGAGGACACAGAAATTTAAAGATAGGAAACCCAATATGAAACACCCTATGCAAGTCCCATAAAAAATATTTGAAGCAATAATAAATAAAGGTTTGGGCTTATGTGATGGTGACTAAGTATGATAACTTACCAATGAGGTATTCATCTCTATCAGCTGAAGATGTTAATGGAGTGGAAGGAAGCGATGATGTGATGGCTTCAAAGAAACCGTCGCGGTATTTTCTGTAAGTAGTTTTTATAGTTTAATTCTTGCAAGATCTTAACATGATTTATTCTAGGTTCACATGAAAGCTAAAACTGCTTTATATAAGATGTATAAATCAAATTAAATAAGTTACTTATTCTTGGGTCTTGCGACAATAAGCAGAAGTCAGGATAGTCTGAAAATCAGCGCTGTGCAAAATTTTCAAAGCTGTTCCTGTCTGTTTTAGGCTGTCCATGTACCACATAAAGATGAAAAGCTCTTCTAGTATATTCGTCGTACCGATAAAGATACGTATTTTAGAATTCATCCAATTCTCTTTCTCCCCATCAATAAAATAACATTGATGATACTGGAACACTGAAATGAAAATATACTGTGAAGAAAAAAAACTCACCCTAAAGTATTAAAGCACTCCAACTGCGTCACTTTAATTTTCCACGTGGCTTGCGGCAGGTTGGGTTGTGTGCTGCGGTCCGCGATTTTGAAGTTCAGGCGGATTGACCGGCTGTTGGTGGAGGCGTTTACTCGCACGTACACTAGAGGGCGTTACAATAACATTTATAAGAAGGTAAAAAGCAGGGTTTAAAAGCAGGGTAGTTTATAATTACTTCATTTCATTTAACGGTAGCAGTAACGTAAAATATTTTCCAATGTTAAAGTCAACATATTATAGATTTAATACCGAAAAAGGTTTAAAAATACGTTTTAGGATAATTAGAAACAAATTGATTTGGACAATCTGCAATATTTAATGTATTATGAATAAAGTTACTCACTATGCTGTCCATTATTGTCACCACAGAGCGGAGGCAAGATATCAGAATTGGCGTGTAGGTTGGTAACTTGGAAAATATCATTTCGGCATGTGTATCCAGGTCTGTGGGTTACATTTTCAACTGCTTCAACCTAAAAGAAATTTTATTTTAGCGCCATCTATTGAGTGAAAATTGTTTAGAAAAAAATATAGATGTGATTAAAAAAAATTCAAATTTCAATCGACTATGTGATATAGCCTTTTAAAATATTAATAAAATATATAATATATAAATGTACCATAGTAGACTGCAGTTTTTTATAATTTAATTAATATTTTCTAATCAATCTACGATTCAAAGCATTAAAAACATAAGTACTTATTATACATCTTTAACACAACATTTCGCATAAGAATTAAGTATACAATTTATGATTTCTATTTTAAAACAATTACTAAAACCGGCCAAGTATTTTTACTACTACAAAATATCACTTACAGTAGTAGGTGGAGCCAGGTTAAACGTCTCGAAGTCAATCCTAATTTGACAAACGTTGTTATTATTTATCTCCACATTATAAGAACATTCAAGTCCCGATGACTCTCTGTTCAATGGAGGATTGATGAATACTGCTACTTTTGTGTTCGTTCTTATGTCACAGGCATTCACTGTAATGAAAGACAACACCACGAGTAGAAAATTATGATGAACATTATGTTCATTTATCTATAGTATGTATGTATTGACAAAAAAGTAGTTAGACATAGTTTAAGCATTGCTTAGTTTGGGACTAGGTAACGTTGCGTTAAACGGCCGAGAATGTAAGAAAATAATAATTTTTTATTGAAGTTAGTACTGACATTAATATAATTAAAAATAAATGCGACAAAAGGCCAGGCATTATTAGTTGAAATTAAAAAATAAAAGTAATTCTAAACCCATATTAAATTTACGAAAGACGACGCTACAATCCATGAAGACATTTGTTGATATAATTATTCAACGGTAAAACATGAAATTTAATTCGCAATTAAATTAATTCAAGAGAATAAACTTACACGAGCAACATGTAGCAAAGACACCACAAAATCCGATGGCTTTTCCACCTTGGGTATTACATTGATTACGTGACAAACACACACCACCTGTTGATCTATCAGACCCCAAACACTGTTCCCCATTCCCTACTGTAAAAATACTACCAGGACCTGCTTGTCTTGGCGCTGAAAACAACAAAAATTATAAAAATATTTCCTTCAAAATTGTACGTAAATTAATTTTGAAATAGCGCCACCTAGCGTTGAATAGCGCTACTACGTACTTCGGTATAATGTGGTCGCAGTTCCGCTACTCGCCGCTGCTAGCAAAAGCAGCACGGTGACTAAGTTTACCGCCATTTTGTGAAATTCTGAAAGGAAAGTTTTAATGAAAAATATTTAAACGACAAGAAGTGTTATTAAAACGATAATAATGGGAAAATGCATTTATTTTAGTTTTCACACAGATAATATACTAGTTTTCATTATAGTATCTCTTCTGCAATATATTTTATGAATCGACTTTTTGTAACAAATAACCCTGTAATTATTCACAAATATTTTATGTAACCACACAAAACTTATATCTTATTAGCACGACAAGCAAGCTTTTCACATAGATAGTAACTATTATTACTACTTATTTCTTTACAATTAACTAACGCATTACACGAGAAACATTATACTATATTGTATGTCGCAATATATAATTTGAGCTTGCCTTCAAGAACCGTTAGATTCCGGTAGCCACGTATTGAACACGGCCCTTAATTTTATGACTACTCATTACGTTTGAGGTTAGGCAAATTTCTAAAATAAGGTTTTAGTGTTAACCGTTAATGGTATAAAAATGCATTTTCACTGAGCACTGCTGAAATAAACAAAGTAGCTTATGCTTGATTTCACTTGCGTAAATATTCTAGTGAAATCCACGGGTATAGTATGTTTTTCGGGATAAAATAATAGACTAAGTCTTTCCAAATCATTGGTTGAAGTCACAAACATGATTATTGAAAGGGATTAACTATTACATACTTAAGTATTAAGTTTTATCATATTTTCTTCGTATAAACAACACACCATTTCAGATATTAGATTATTTACAGAAAAATTTAATACATAATTATTAGGTATATTATTATTTCTATAATGAATAACATTCTTTATAGAAATACTAGCTGATCCGCGCGGCTTTGATCTCGTTGCATAATGTTATATGTTAGTTGTTACTTGTGGATAGCTTTTGAATGGTGAAAGAATTTTTAAAATCGGCTAATAGTCTATAAGCCTACTCATAACAACCAAACAAACAAACAAACAAACTTTACCTCTATATAATATTAGTGTAGATCAAATAAAATTGGATGAAATATATGAAGTTAAAAATCAATAGAAATACTTATTCCTTTTAAATAACAAAAATTAAACTTTATTTTTGAATAATACTGAATACTAATTTAATTTCATTGTTTACACAAAACAAAAATTCATTGTTTTGAAACAAATTCCACAATTTTCGACACTAAAAAATAAAAATTGTTTTGACAATTCAAGGTATGATACCGCGATGTTCAGAAAAACTAAAAGTTCAAGTATTATATTGTTAATTTAACTAATTAAGCCCTCGCTGGCTTTTCAATTGTTTTTTATTTTGCACTTTGTTATTTAGTACTGAATTTAAATGCATAGAAGTTATTAATATAATTATATTTCTATTTATAGTCTTAAATATAATTTCGGTTTTTATCCAGGTTGAGTATGAGGTATCTATCAAATCATTTAAAACTACACTTTTAGATTTATTAAATCACGTTTTATGTATTATTTGTAAATAATTATTATTTCTCAATATAGATACGTTAATAAGTTTTAAAACATTATTTCGTACATTTGATTAGATATGTTATTGAAATTCCATAAAATAATAATGATTTAAACTAAATTTACCTCATTTATGAATAATTTTTTACCAAATACATTTAAAAAAATTCTTGAATTTTTAAATAAAATACTTTTTAAAGGAATTTAAACGCGGTTTATTATAATAATGTATAATAAACCGCGTTTAAAATCCTTTAAAAAGTGTTTTATTTAAAATGGAACGTACTCGCGTTAAAACAAACACAAGATTATACTATTCTTAAATTATTATTTTAAGGAATACCGTATAATTAATAATTTAAAATATTCATTATTATAAATAATTGTAAAATTACATATTGATTTTATAGTTTATCGCCCATGTTATTATAAATTTTAATGCATTATTCAATAAAGCTAATCAACTTAAAATTGGATTTTAAATATTTTGCGTACATTTGATTGAATGTTCCTTTAATATATATTAAAAATATATAAAACTAAAATAAATAAGTAATACGTACGTGTAGTTTGAAGGTGAGTGCGGGTGTGAAGCTGGAATAAGTAGGAAGTTGTTTTATAGCTGGCCCTTACCGCTTATTGTAGATAGAGAGACGACCGGAAGATTTACTAGTCTATCTATATTAAATAAGACTTTTCAAAGGATTTTAAACGCGGTTTATTATACATTATTTTACATTAAAGTATTTTATTTAATATGGAAAGTACTCGCGTTAAAACAAACACAAGATTTTACTATAGTCTATGTATATTGTGAAATAAATTTCCCAATTTAACTATTCTTTTATAATTTTTAACAATTGGTTGTTTGTGGTTTTCTTACAGTTATTTCTCAGTTTTTGTGATTGTTTAAAAATATTGTACCAACACTTTACATTTTCATCATGAAATTCTAATTGTCTTGCTTGACATGTAAAAAAAATATAACTTGAACCTAATATTCGTCTATAACCTTATTAAATTTTATCAAATTCTGCCTAGTGGTTTTTCCGTAAAATGAGACAAACTGAAAAAAACATGGCTTTGGGTATTTAAAACATTCAATTACTTTTTTTTTAAATATTCATAATAGACGGAAATGGTCCTGTTTTATTATATGTATTTGTCACACATAACATTGTGAATCTTGTGTTATGTTTATAAAGAAATCAAAACTGCCATGAAGTAGTATATCAAAGTGTTTTAGTATGGGAACTCAATAGTCAGCAAAATGGGCCCCAGTCTCTCGCACTACAAAGGTAGTAAAGTTATTTAAGCAAAGTGTTTGTACAGAAAATGTACAGAGTCCCGTACAGATTCTATCACCTTTGCCTGTCCTATTCATATTTACCTTTACTCATCATAATGAGAATATGTCTTTTGTTTTTGACGGGTTTAAAACGCGATTTCTTTACTAGTTGTTACCCATGACATCACTTGTAGCATAATGTTATTTATTTCTAATTTTCACATGCCATTACATGTTATTTACCCAATGCGACAGTGACTTAAAACCTAACAATTAAAACTAGGTGGTAATTATACTATGTTAGAGTAACATGTAATAAATAAGAGAACCCTTGCCACTTCACTCAATGGACTGCAAAATATATCCGTTTTTTCGTGAACTGCATTAATTAGGATTGAATTAATCAGGAAATTCGGAGAAGAGCAGAACAAGACGGGAGAGGAATGAGATGGGAATACAGGCCTCCGGGCACCCGTTCACCGTAATGCACACAGTGCAACACTGCTTCACGCCGGTCTTCTGCTGGAGGGTGGTACTTACACCGGTACGAGCTTGGCCCAATCGTGCTATGCTCAGCTCCCACTCTTTTGTTGCTGAGGATGTTATGCAGCAGAATAACCCTCTGTCGCCTCTTACGACACCCACGGGTAGAAATGAGGTGGCGACACACGTATTCTAACCCGTCGCCACACGGGGTAGCAAGTTAGTCCTTGCGGGAACCAACAGGAGCTGTTATGTAGCTCATAGTCCTTAATTAATGGACTATTTAACCAAACAACGTGGCAAGCAACCCCGGGTCTTTTTGTTAGATGACACGTGTCAGCAAGAAAAAACCTATTTTGCATCATTTAATAGTTAAAATAATTGACTATATAATTGATGACTATATAATTATATAGATACTATATAAGTATAATATATAATTTTCTCGCATTATATATTTCTGGAAATTTTCTCTAATTATATAATTTTCCGTAAAAAGCGTCGAAAACAATGATACATTGTAATTTAGAGATATTGTAAAGAAACTATTAAAAGGCGCCATTTTCCAATATGGGGCAAAGTTGAAATTCGATAAAAGTATAACGACAACATTTCATTTAGTGGATGTTATGATACATAAAAACCTTCCTCTTGAATCACTCAATCTATTAAAAAAACCGCATCAAAATCTGTTGCGTAGTTTTAAATATTTAAGCATACAAAGGGTCCTAGGGACATAGGGATAAAGAAAGCGATTTTATTTTATACTAGTGATAAAGAACACCCGAATACATACAAAATCAATTAATATCAACAATAGGTCCGTTACCAGCGTTGCCAATGCCCTTATTCTAAATTACCCGAAAATCAAAGTTAAATTCCCCAAATTGGGGCAAAAATATGGTCCAAAATATTATATTCCCCGCAAGATTCCCCACAAACAAAACTCAAATATTTGTTACATTATTTCTTATATATACCTAGAAAACGACACAAAAATGTGCGGATGAGCTTTTTTTTTTTTTTAGACCGTGACCGATTTTGGAAATTTCTGATAACCACACGAAAATTTAAATGACGTTTATTTTAGAATTTTGAAAATATTTTGAATTTGAATTTTAGGGAAAATCAATCATTCATATCCGTTAAAATACTAAGAATTAACCAAATTATCAGTATTTTCAATGGATATGAAGGATATGAATAAATCCCCACATTCCCCACACCATTCCCCAATCGATGCGTAATTACCCGCAAATCGGGGAATTCCCCACACATTGGCAACACTGTCCGTTACCCAAAAAAATATGGTCAAAGACCTATAAACTATGAAGTACTCTTACCACAGCAAACACTCACCAAGGGCAATGCCTTTACAAATACACTATTTATCTATAATGAGCAAAAAATAGTTTATAATTAATTTGAAAAGGCTTTTACGAGAAATTAGCCAATGAGGAATGGTAAAGAAACGGTATGTTTGCTTTTAAATATAAATATATATTTTGCATACACATCTGTCTAATTTATTAATTTATTTTACGCAATATGTATATAATATGCACAATCATATTTAAAATTGTATATTTATTTATTCTTCATTCTTAGTATTTTACACTTTTACCTGCCTCCTACAATATCATCTACTATATCAGTGGGTTGCCTGGAAGAGATCACTTTTGAGTGATAAGACCGCCCTCTGTGTTGATTGTAACGTTTTAAAATTTAAGTTAATATCTGTATTTTTATCAACACAATAAAGTGTAAATCACTACATAGTATAAAACAAAGTCGCTTTTTCTGTCATGTGTCATGTTGTATGTCCCTATGAACGCTCAAATCTTTAAAACTACGCAACGGATTTTGATGCGGTTTTTTTTAATAGATAGAGTAACTCATGAGGAAGGTTTTTATCAGCATTGCACCCGTGCGAAGCCGGGGCGGGTCGCTAGTAAATAAATAAATAAAATCAGTTGGTTTCAGACTAGTTTCACGCGGCTTTGCTCCCGTAGCATAATGTTATATAGCCTATGTTTAGGGATAATGTAGGATTCCAACGGTAAAAAAAATTCCAAATCGGTCAAATAATGCTTTTACCGTGAATTCAACCTGAGTGCAAGAAAATAGATCGGCTTCCAAAGCTTATTTATCTGATTTAAAGTGCGTAGTGCACGCGTCTGCGGCGCTTCTCGTAATAAGTTATAAGTTTAATTGCGTTTCTGAGCAACGCATCATTGTCAAATATCGTCTAAAATATTTCTGAAAGTTAACTTTTATGAATCCTAAACTATTGTTAGCTTAACTGAAATACTCCTAGACTGGCTTGAAGGAAGGGGAGGGGCTAAGGGGAGGATTAATCATGGGATTTTGGGAGAGGAGTGGATGGGAAAGAAATGGATAGAAATATAGCCTCCTGGCCTCCGGTCACCATATGAAACAGTGCAATACTGCTTCACGCCGATCTTCTGCTGGGGGTGATAATATCACCGCTGTGAGCTTGGCCCAATCGTACAATGCTCGGCTCCCATTTTTTTTTTGCTAAAAATGTTATGCAGCAGAATTACCCTCTGTTGCCTCTTACGACTCTCACGGGTAGAAATATGGTGGCGACACATGTATTCTAATTTCTAACCCGTCGCCAGAAAGGTGAAATTTATGGATACGATTAAAACCTACTAATAATAGGATATTTAAACGTTTCTAAAAGAGAGTTTCTTACCGGTTCTTCTCGGTAGAGACAGCCTTCCGAATCACATTAGTTATACTATGACGTTCTGTCGTTTATAGAAACCTAAAGTCAAAGTCAAAGTAATTTATTTGCTGAAAATGTAGGTACATGTGATGTTATTGATCTAATACATTTTGCCAATAATTGAGGCGTGCAAATATTAAAAGTATGCTATATAAGACAATTTAATTTTATAGTCATTTTTTTTAATAATTTTCTATATTGACGACCTGATTGGCGCAGTGGATGCTGCAATGGTCTATTGTGCCGGAGGGTGTGGGTTCGATCCCCACGGGCACAAAATTATGGTGTGATGAACATTGTAATTTTCTACTCTCTGGGTGTTCATTTGTCTATAGTATGTACATGTATTTACAAAAAATCGTATATGTAAATATGTATGTGTGTATACGTAAGTATGTCTATCAGTTATCTAGTTTCCATAGTACACCATAGTTCCATAGTACATAGTTAGTTTGGGACTAGATGGCGTTGTGTTAAATGTCCAGGAATATTTATTTATTTATTACTAGCTGCGCACCAGGGCTTCGCTCCCGTGGGAATATCGGGATGATATATAGCCTATAGCCTTCCTCGATAAATGGGCTATCTAACACTAAAAGAATTTTTCAAATCGGACCAGTAGTTTCTGAGATTAGCGCGTTCAAACAAACAAACTCTTCAGCTTTATAATATTAGTATAGATTTACTGTGAGACGTCACACAAATTGATACATTGAACATTTTTTATGTAATTTCGTATATTAATAAAATATAGTAGTAACTCGTATATTGTTACCTGAGTTGTACGCAGTCGTTATGTTTGGCTACGCATAACACTTGTCTAGTTACTCTCAAAGCGACCGCGTATAACCCAAGCTCGTAATCATTTCGAATTAGAAACACTGTGTTTTCTCGATTCTAATGGCGGTTTAGGCGGGTTGTACACGAACTGTTGACACGTTTACATCTTGTATTTTTTTGGCATTATCGAATGAAGTTATAAAGTAATGTATTTTATTTATATTTTGTATTGTTACCTCTTGATGGAACTGCATCTTAATTGATTTGTACATTAAAACACTTCACTATTTCCACAGTTATTTATTTTCTACACTATATCAATTATTTAATACAAATTAGACCATATCCAGTAATTTATCAAACAATTATGCGTCTAGACTCTAGATACTTTAGATAGATAAACACCCAGACAGTAGAAAATTACAATGTTCATCACATCATAATTTTTTGTTCGTGGGAATCGAACCCACAACCATCGGCGCCATTAACCATCGTCATATCCACTGCGTCAATCGGAAAAAATAAAACCAGCTCATTACGATAAAATTATAAAATTACACCAACAAATTGAATTCAAATTTAAATAATAACATATAATATAATACCTCCCCTGACCGATTTCGGTCATGGTGCCCAATCTCAACAGAGACTAGCACGCAACGCAGGAGATATTATAGTGCACTAGTGTACGCGAACACAGGTGCACTCTCTATTCCTTTACACTCAAAAAATAATTAGTTTAAATACTTGGGTATTTAACGTGAAACCTTTTTATTACATCAAAGTGACAGAAATTTTTGTAAAAATTAGGTCATCAGAGATTTTTACATGTCAAGATGTGAAGCGTTTAACGGCCGTTTTCAATAATGTATCAAAGATTATGGATAGATTGTAATCTCAGATTAAATGACGTTTGATTGTCAAAAGTCATAACAAAGGCTATCCGTCGACAGCATATTGAAATCAAAGTAAGTGCAATTAGATAGATTTGTCTGACTTTAGTAAGCAAAACGATGGATAGATAAAATCAATATTTTATTTTATTTTCAATATTTTATTTTCAATAAAACGGCCGTAAGTGATTCACAACCGCTCGTCGCTAACCAGCCTAAACCTTTATCAAATGACGGTCATTGGATGCACCACGATCGAATCTATGACGAAACGAGCCAATGACCGCCGGAGCATCATCTTAATATTATGAATTATAGGCAGCCACTACACGAGCGGTTTTACAAAACTATTATATGATATTTTGTATTGATGGAATTGCATCTTAATAAATAAATAAATATTCCTGGACATTTAACACGACGCCATCTAGTCCCAAACTAAGCAAAGCTTGTACTACTACTTCTACTAGATAACTAATAGACATACTTAAACATACTTTTTTTTGTAAATACACACATAGTATAGATAAATTGACACCCAGACAGTAGAAAATTACAATGTTCATCACATCATAATGTTCTGCTCGTGGGTATCGAACCCACACCCTCCTGCGAAATAGACCGTTGCTGAACCACTGCGCCAATCGGATCGTCAACAAAAAAAAACACTTCACTAGTTCCACAGTTGTACATTTTCTACTCTATATTTTATTTAACCGGTCTATTTGTTATAAAATAATTGATATAGTGTAGAAAATATACAACTGTAAAACTAGTGAAGTGTTTTTTGTACAAATAATTAGATGATACTTAGATGTAATGTATTGTATTTGAAACTAGATGTGCCCCGCGGTTACACCCGATTAAAAGTATTCTATATGTTCTAGTCCTGGTTCTAAGCTACTTTCTTATATCTACGAATTTTCTTCGTAAACGGTCCAGTAGATCTCTAGTTATAAGTGTAACAAACCAGTCTTTGTTTTGTTCATATATGATGCGAAAGTAATTCTGTCTGTCTGTCTCTTCTGCATGCCTAAATCACTAAACCAATTAGGATTTAAGTTGGAATTGAGATATTTTAAAAGACGTGAGATTTACGAAGGTGAAACTGCGGGGCATAGCTACTCCGTCCTATCCGTATCTATCATTGTACAAAATTTCCTTCAAATCGGTTTAGTGGTATAAGCGTAAAGAAGAGATGGACACAAACTGATAGACAGAGTTACCTTCGCTTTTATAATATGTAAGAATTGAACTTGACAAATTTATATTTTAGGTACTCCCGTAGAATAATGTTATATAGCCTATGTTAGTCTGGGATAATGTAGGATTCTATAAAAAAAAATCAAATCAGTCCAACAGTTTCAGAGCTAATTCAATTCAAACAAACAAAAAATCTTTCCTCTTTATAATATTAGAGTAAATTGTCTAACATTTAAAAATCGCTATCGCTTCCTCTAAGCATACTGCCGTTATTTTCATGGCCACACATAGAAACTGGTCTTCACATATTCACAGTACAGTTATACACACAAATTGTGCTTGTGTAATAGGGCTCTATGCAAAAAACCTTTGACCTATGGTGCAGTGGTTAAAGTAATTAGGGAAAGTGCTACGGGTTCGATTCTTGGGATCGAACATTTTTTTTTATTTTGTTAACAATTTTAATCTTTTTTTTTATTTTACTTTTGATATTTAATAAAATACTTTTAAAGGATTTTAAACGCGGTTTATTATATATTATTATTTAACATTTATAATGGGGTTAATAAATAATGTAAGATAATGTAACACTAAAAAATGTTTCGAATCGGGCCAGTAGTTGCTGAGATTAGCGCGAACAAACAAACAAACTCTTCAGCTTTATAATATTAGTACAGATTAGTAAAGATTACGTATATTGTCGTGAATATGCAACAAAAGAGCT
Organism: Phoebis sennae; assembly: GCA_001586405.1. NCBI lineage: Eukaryota > Metazoa > Arthropoda > Insecta > Lepidoptera > Pieridae > Phoebis > Phoebis sennae. Next base: position 241,951 of record LQNK01002831.1, on the reverse strand, counting down.
TAGTTAAAAGTTTCTTTGTTTTTCAATGCTTTTCATTTTTAATTTTTTAAATAGTTATATTATTAGTATGCATTGTATTTATTTTTTTTCCCATTTTATTTTAATTAATTCATAATCGTTTATTCTGCAAAAAATATGGTTTACATTGTCTGTATTTCACTCTATGTACCTACTTTTGGAATAAACTTTCCTTCATTTTAATAAAACTTAAAATCAATCAAATCTATTTAATTAATGGCCATTTTCAATAATGTATCAATGATTATGGAAAGATTGTTATGTTAGATTATATGACAATAGATAGTCAAAAGTCATAGCAAATGTATCCGTCGTAGGGTATTGAAATCAAAGTAAGTGCAAATAGATCTGACTTTAGTAAGCAAAAGAAAGATAGATAGAATATTGAAAACGGCCGTAAGTGACAATACTAAGGTTTGAACTTAGGATCACCTGACAAGACAAATATAGACTAAATGAATATATTTCAATATTCTGAAGGTTGATTCAAGTTCTTCATGAAAGAAACGCAACCTACTGATGCAAATTTTAATCCTAAATTATTACTATTTCATATCTATATGGAGCTGTTAAAACCAAAAATATGTTTTTTTTTTTAATTTAAGTGAGAACAATCAAAAGAAATGCTATAAATATTATAAAAGTTTGTGTAGATGTACGTGTGTATGTATGTTTGTTACTCTATCACGCAAAAACTACTGCATCAGTTCAGCGCTTTTTTTAGTGGTTTTTGCGTGAAAGAATAATAAATGTACATTTATACATACGTCCTCACAAACTTTCGCGTTTATAATATTAGTATGACTATCCACGAGCCTTGTTTCATCAGCGTAACTTCTGATCCTGTGGGAATTCCGGGATTAAAAGTTTCATCAAAATCGGTTTAGTATTTTTTGCGTGAAAGAGTAACAAACATAGTGTTCGAAACGTCGAGTTAATGTATAAAAAACTGCGTTTAAATATACTTTAAAAACTTTTTTAAATTTATAATTAAAAAAATATTTAAAATAAAATATCGGTATTATCATCTCCATACACATCTTGCAGTGGGTCGGTGCACTTCAGTCAGTCCGCAATAAGTCTGGATTTGCGAGATCCGAGCTGCGGAACGAGGCTCGTAACACCGGCTTATTATTATTTTTACTACCTATAATTAATTAGTAATTATATAGAGCTGAACATACACTAATATTTTATAGAGGAAAACTTTGTTTGTGAATAGGCTCGAAAACTACTGGATCGATTTTAAACATTCTTTCATCATTCTTAAGCTATATTATCCACGAGTAACATAGGCTTTTATTATTCATTTAGGCTATATATATATTATACAGGCTATATATATATATATTATACATTATGCTACGGGAGGATCAGCTAGTTATTTATAATCATATACTTATAAATGTGAAGATGTGTGATATTCATCGAAAAATATAGTTTTTTATTTGGATTCCGTTCCCATAATGGCTAGATAATTTTGATATTTATGGCAATCATATTGGATAGTATGAAATTATAAAACAGTTTTACAAAATTTGATACAAATCGGTTCAGTAGTTTAGACGTGAAGAAGACAGACAGATATTTATAGTTACTTTCGCATTTATAATATTAATAATTAATATATAAGGACTAGCTGTTTGGCTCGGTTTCGGTCCCGTAGCATAATGTATTTATATTTTATTTATTTACACTTTTCATGTTGACATAATGAGAGTAATTGTAATATAGCGTATGTTTATCAACAAACAAGAGCAAATAAAGTAAAATACAATAAAAACAAGAGCATTCAACCAGTGCGTCTTACTTGTAATGACATACGGTGCCGAATCGTGGACTCCAACTTGTGGACTTATTCATAAGCTCAGAGTCGCTCAGCGAGCTATGGAGCGAGCTATGTTAGGGGTTTTATGCAGCTGGATGGACGGATGACTTGAAGAAGGTGGCAGGTAGTGGATGGATGAGGTCCGCACAAGATCGAGGAGAATGGCATGCTCTGGGAGAGACCTACGTCCAGCATTGGACGAATATAGGTTGTAAGTAGTAAGTAGTAAGTAGTATGTTTATCATGGATACTATAGTATTCCAATCGTAAAACAATTATTCAAATCGGTCATTACTTTCGGAGGTATTCAATTCAAACAAACAAACAAAACATCAAATCTTTCCTCTCCCTTTATGATATTATTGTAGAAAAAATAAATTACAATTATCAAAAAAAATTATCAAAAAAAAAATCCAGACATTTCGAAGAATGCCCTTTTCCTTACATTCCCGCAGCGCTAGGAACAAAAAGGTCTAGATTCAGTATGTTACAATGGGGCTTTTAGGGGAAGCCTTAATGAAAATACTGGCTATTGTTGGGGCTTTGCTTATAAATTCGAGTACTTGTGTTATGGATTCCATAGCTGTTTGATTTTTTATGATGGATATATTTTTACAATATTTATAAATTATTTAGTTTTTATAAGTAGATATATATATTTCATTTAAAGGCAATTAAACGTAGACAGACAATAAGACAGAAATGAACATAAAGTAGAAAATAACTTTTATTTTATATTAAAATGTATTAAAAGTCGGTGCCATTTTCTTTTTTAATGAAAATTTTCTGTACAGTCTTTAAATAGATTTCAAAATATTTTAGGAAACTCCTCGAAAATCAACAGAATAAATTACCCTTCACAGGACACTGAAACGGGAAAAATGATAACTTTTTGCCAAAAAATAGAACCGACTTTCTCATTCTAAAAAGTAGAAAATAAGTTTTAATTTTCTTTTTGTTGAAATCTATTCGAAGTCGGTGCCTGATCTATTTTCAATTTAACAAGATTTTGCACCGATTTTGTATAGATTACAACAACAATAAAATAAATGTTATTTTCTACTTTTACAGCGAGGAAATCGGTTCTATTTTTTGGCAAAATTTTTTATATTAATAAAAACTATCCAAAGTAGGTGTCATTCCCTTTTTTCAATTTAACAAGATTTTGCGCTTAAGTAAAGTAAAATAAAAAAATATTATTTATTTTTGAAATCTATTCAAAGCCGTTTGAAAAAAATAGCTATTATCTACTTTTTAGTGTGAGGAAGTCGGTTCTATTTTTTGGCTAAAAGTTATTACGATAAAACTTTTTAGATGATATTATTACCACACATTTTCTAAAAAATAACCCGGAAAATGTATCCGTAATAAATTAGTAAAATCGGTTTAACAAAGTCTTTTCTCGTAAATTTAACACGTATAGATAACATCATATTCTTAAAAAGTGCCAACACCTCATTTAACACGAGCATATGCAATGACACGGGCTTGGCTAGGTCACGAAATATATTTTGTTATCTATGTACACTTTTTTTTTATTAAACAATTTCGGTATACACTGGCAAGTCAAAGTTGCCATAAGAAAAAACATTTAAAATAAATAAATATAAAAATATAGCTGAACTAAGAAAATATAAAATTAAAAAGTGAAACTCTTCTATCTAACTTATTTAAATTCATGATCAACAAAATAAATTCAGTGTGAGACATGAGGCATCCTGAAATGTAATATATAAATAAATAAAATATAAATATTTCTGGACATTTAACACAACGCCATCTAGTCCCAAACTAAGCAATGCTTGTACTATGGAAACTAGATAACTGATAGACATACTTAAACATACTTTTTTTGTAAATACATACATACTATAGATAAATGAACACCCAGACAGTAGAAAATTACAATGTTCATCATATCATAATTTTCTGCTCGTGGGGATCGAACCCACAGCCTTCGGCGCAATAGCTGAACCACTGCGCCAATCGGGTTCGCGGTTCAACCGGTTTATAATCTGTGGTCAAATGACATAATCTTAACAGCTGTCAGATTGTTGTTAGAAATTTCCAACTAATATCTGTACTAATATTTTAAAGAGACTTAATAAAAACGACATAAAAAACTGTAAAAATTTACACAACAATATAAAATATACAAAATAACTAACAAATAGTTTATATTAATTTTGTAACAGTTTATAAAAAACTTTTATTACAAAGTAACTAAAAAAGTACAATTAAATACCATAAAATAGTATTTCCCTTTATTCCTAATTAATGACCTAAATAAATATTGCGCGGGAAGTTACAAAACTTTTTCCATTTTAAGTGCGGGCGACATTTTCATGGGCTGCTGTTATGTTGTTTAAACTGAGTTTAAATGTAAGGAAAACAATGACTTTAGCTATTATTGTGAATAATATAAGAGAAGAAATATACGGGTGGTATACGGAGACGTATTAAAAGATGAAAGATCTTTAGTATGACTTTTTTATTTATTCAAGGAGGTGGAGCATGCGGTTCACGTGATGTTAAGTGAACGACCGCAGTCCATGAACATTTACAATAGCGAAGTGTCGCAGATGCTGTGAATAATGATGGAAAGGATCTCCGTTCATCGTACAAAACACAGTGCAATACTGCTTCACGCCGGTCTTCTGCTGGGGAGTGACCGATGAGACTTAGCCCAATCGTGCAATGCTCGGCTTCCACTCTTTTATTGCTAAAGATGTTATGCAACAGAATTACTATCTGTCACCACACCCACGGGTAGAAAGGACTGGCGACACTATTCTAACCCATCGCCACACGGGTTTTAAAAACCAAACTTGCAATTATTATCTTGCAATTATTAATTTCCAATCCTAAAATTATATTAATCATATCATAGGTAAGCCTTTGAAAATAAATAGTTTGAAATTCCACTATGAAGTGATTGTCAAAAGACTACATTATCTTTGATGGACGCATTTTTTCTTGTATGGGTATGACATATTTATACATTAAAATAAATAATTGGTTGTTATGTATGTTTTTTGTGAGTAAATGTTGTATATTTTTAAACGCTTGTTAAACCAAGTTTAAGCGATCTGTGTCGCTCGCCGGCTCAGGTGTGTTTTCTATACACAGAGTGACTGGGTGTTTTAGCTCCCCATAGTAAACTTTATATTATTTTACATCATATAATTAGTATGTACGAAGTTTTTATGTACCAAGGATAATATTTTTTCAACATTGGATTTTCTTAGTGGATTTTTTTTATTAATTAAGTGATACCATTTTTGAGAACTACAACAATACTAACTAAAACGTTGCTTCCATGTAAAAATATAATATAACTTTGTGCCTTAAAATAGAACCGACTTCCTCATACTAAAGTAGAAAATAATTTTAATTTTAAGTTTGTCGAAATCTATATAAACCTATTTTCAATTTAACAAGATTTTCACCGGCTTTTTATAGATTTCAAATATTATAAAATAAATTATTACATGATTGACAAATATTTATAGTATAATACAATTATTATAAATATATTTCATACTTTCATTTCCCTCAAAAATATTTAAAAAACGCCTTCAAATAATATGAAATGTTCGCAAAATATTAAAAAAGTAACGAATTAAAAATGTGTATTTATTTTCACATTAATACTGGGCACTGGGCAGTTTCAAAATACTTTACTGAAAAATCTACAAATACGAATTTCACGTGTTCACTTCATATTAGAGTAGTGATGTGTGTGTGTTTATCGATAATTTTGTAAAGTATCGATATTTTTGCTTGGCACATCAGGAATTCAAAAGGAGGGAAGCGTAGAGTTCAATAAAAAATTGAGTTAATTATTTTAAAGGTAATGAAATTCAATTTTAAAATTTAAACATTCGCGGATTTCTAAATATGAAATGGTTGGAGATTATCAGCGTGACAATGCGGATTACTGCTGAAAAAGGTTATAATTTACAAGACATAGAAGATAACTTTTGTCAAAGCATTGTATGTAATAAGTTTTGTTTACTTATTATAAACACGATTCATGTTTGTTTAAATATAAATAAGTCGTGTGTATAATGAACCGGTGGTAAATTAAAAAATGACTATCCATAACTTTGTAAAAAGTTTACATGAATAAAAATATTTTCTGTTTTATTTATAGAATACGCCAACATCTGTCCTGCTGAAGTCCAAGACCCGAAGTAACCCATTTCTAATTGACTCAAACCGAACACATTCCATGAAATGAAATGAAAATACTTTATTGCTTAAAAAGTACATAAAAACTAGAATACAAAACAAGAAAAAGCGCTCTTATCACTCTGTAGCGATCTCTACCAGACAACTCTTACAATGAGGAGAGAGTATCATTAAAAAAAATAGGTCGGTGAGAAAAAGTAATACAAGAAAAGTGTTAAGAAAGGAAAATAAATAATAGTAAAAATTATACAAATCCTCAACTACTCCACACTGCTCATAATTGGGAGAGGTTACTATTCTCATCATAAAAGAAAATTAGATGCATGGAATGTGTCCAAATCTAAGTCTATGAACAACAACTAAAAAAATGCCTATTTAATGCAATTGTTTAAAAAATATTCTAAATTCTAGGAATGTGCGTCTATCAATATCACTATTATAAGTATGGATGTTATTATTCTAGCAAAGGATCCTCAACGCTTCATTCCTACCCACACATTTCGTTCCCATGAAATCTGCTGTATCAGCTATTGTTTCTTAAGATACCATCAGCATATTTTTGTATTTCGATAGTTAATATTGATGTGATCTTGAATACCTTCTGTCAGGATCATAATTGGTATCATTTTAAACATTGATATGCTAGTGTGAAAAGTGATATTGACTTCAGTTAAGTATTAGAAATTTAAATAAGAAAATTTTATAATTGGTATTAATTCAGTCGATATAGTCTTTAAATATTTGAAATGCTCTTAGTAAATACAGTGTATTCAATGAAACTGTATTGAATTGTATAATTCACTGCGATCTTTTTATTATCTACCTGAGCTAATAGGATATGATATTTCACTAAAATCAGTTCAGTATTTGCGATTCGATTGTATGAAATATCCAAGCATTTATGAATTTTCCCATGGTATATTTATATTACTTCATGCTAGGTTCTATCTATCGATAAAAAATATCGACACAACACATCACTAGTACTTTTTAAGCCACTCAAAGCCAGTCCATGGAATAGGCTGATTCACAAAAAATATATTTTTTAGCTCATATTTGCCACTGCGAGCACACTTGCATTCATTCCTATTTAAAAACTGCAAGAGGCCTCATATTATGTGTTTTAGTTAATACTCAGATAAAATATCGATGTTTTTAATAATTTATCACGGTATTAGTACAACAAAATTAAACAACTATTTATAA
>LQNK01002831.1:167000-228114 GCA_001586405.1 Phoebis sennae | reverse complement strand
AACGAAACGAAACGAACTACAAAATATAAAAAAAAATAAAAACAGATCACAAAATTCGCGCCAAACCAAAATCATAACCTAAAAATGTAAGTCTCAAGCCAAGACATTAAAAAACCACGCATTGCATAAAAAACAACAATAAAAAAACGTTAACAATTTTACAAGAACGTTGAACCATGAGTCTAATCTACAAATTAAAAAAAAAAAACAGATCACAAAATTCGTGCCAAAAACCTAACTTAAAGATGAACGTCTCTAAGCCAAGGTACTAAGAAACCACTCATTACCATAAACAACAATATAAAAATAAACAATTTTACAAGATTGTCGAACAATAAGTCTAATCTACAAATTAAAAAAAACAGATGACAAAATCGCGCCAAATACCTAACCTAAAAATGAACGTCTCCAAGCCAAGATACTAAAAAACCACGCATTACTTGTACAATAAAAATTAAAAAAAAAAACAATTTTACAAGATTGTCGAACCATAAGTCTAATCTACAAATTAAAAAAAAAACAGATCAAAAATTCGCGCCAAAAACCTAACCTAAAAATGAACGTCTCCAAGCCAAGATATTATCTAGAAAACGAACATCCGTACGCCTCAGGCTTACCAATTAGTGCCTTCCGCCCCTCCGTCTATTGTATCACCCTCCACGCCGATAAATCTATACGTATTACAATTTTGTCGCGAATTTTATGTCAGGTGAGATTTTTGATATGATATTATGGAAAAGCCTTTGTTATTTACAGAAATATGTAATTTTAGATAGTTTTGTTTTCTTTAGTTATTATTAGCCGGCAGTTTCATCTGTGTAATACTAGATAGCATTTGAAAAAAGGCGGCAAATTCATAGTAGATAAATAATAATACTCAATAATACGCACAATCACTCCGTTTTTTGACTTTCAGTTTTTGCCCTTAAAAAATGAAGAACGGGGCTGTTTAATGTTCCTTCTACACATCAGCAGATGCATACGCGGACGTGTAGACGGGGTAATATGTCTATCCGTTGACAGCTGTAGTAGGTAATTGACGTCTGCAGATGTGTAGATATAAGAAAGTTTGGAGGAAGGAAAAGCGGCATTTGGCCTGCAGTGGACACTCAAAATAAATAAATTGTTTGTAACATTTGTAAGTAACTGAAATGTCAATGTCATGATAGTATAATACAGTGGTGCCATCTATATAATTGATTATAGAATATTCGTATTAAGTCTTGAATGTTTTATAGTTTATATGCAAAGTTAACTAAACTATGTGTAGTATTTAATATTGTTATTATTTCATTAGTTTTGAAAATTGTAATAAAGTAAAACTATCGTCATGTATCTAATCCCTATTTAGTGTTTTTTTGTTGAAAAACAGCATTGTTTCGTCAAGCGTTTTTAATTAATATTTTTTTAATGCTTCTCATCATTTTGCAACAATTTAGACAAACAAAAAACTCAAATCTTATAAAAAATCAAATCTGAGGACACGATTGACGCAGTGGTTAGTGGCAATCGTCTATTGCGCCGCGGGTTCAATCCCCACGAGCAGAAAATTATAATGTGATGAACATTGTAATTTTCTACTATCTGGGTGTTCATTTATCTATGTATGTATGTATTTACAAAAAAAAAAGTATGGTTAAGTGTTTCTCAGTTATCTAGGTTCCATAGTACAAGCTTTGCTTAGTTTTGGTCTAGATGGCGTTGTGTAAAATGTCCAGGATTACAGTTTACATAAAGTGATCAAAAAGAACCAATTTTATTTTCATTTCATACCCGTAGCATAATACCGTCTTTACCAAAAGGCCACACGGGGCCAGGACCCTTCATCTTGAGAGGGCCCCCAAAAACCAACAATTTCTTCAACATTAATTTAATCCTTTTTTCATTTATTTATAGTTCACTAACCGACCGTTATGCTAATGCCCTTAAAGATTATAATCTAGCCTTAAGACTAACAAGTAATTTAATTTTAACTTAAACTGCTATATAGACTAAAACTAAGAATTTGTCCATTGACACTTTTCTTATAGTCTCTATTAAGGGGACTACAGATTATCACATCACAACTTACTCTAACCGGCACTAAAATAGTTCGAAAGGTTTTGTCATTTTTGATATATTAAAAAAGACGATTAAAAAATTTAATGCTTAAAATATTTTGGTCTGACTGACTAATTTTCATATCTATTTAAATCAATTTATGCATTGGTACAATAATTGAGTGAGTGAAAGGAAGTATTTTGAGATTTTATGATATATTTCACTAGCTGATCCGCGCGGCTTCGCTCCCGTAGCATAATGCTTTATATTATATAGTTTATAAAATTTAGGAGTGGTGAAAGAGCTTTGATAATGAGTTGAGCAGTAGTTTTTGAGCCTATTCATTTCAATCATTCTAATACTAGGGTAGATAAGTGGATTTTTTTCATAGAACCAGTCTAAAGAATACATACAGTCGTTGCAAGGAACTGTCACATAGACAGCGTCCCAGATCTCCTTCGATAAATGTCGACATTTTCCGTACGTGTTGTGGGACACGTCTTTTGTTTTTGTCAAGTTTAAGATTATCGTCGATATGTATTTTAAATATTTCCTCACACAATATAAAGTTTATTTCTTATAGTGCGAAACATAAACACACTTTCAAAAGCTATTTTGACTTCACAGTGTTCAGAATTGTGACAGCCCTGAGGCTTTTTTTAAACGTCAAAAAACTTGCTACCACTGTTTGATTTTAAACCGACTTTCAAAAAAGGAGGAGGTTATCAATTCGACCGTATTTTTTTTAATTTATTTTATTTTTATTTAAATCTATACAAATTATATAGATAAAAGTCACCGGACTTTATGTATTTTCAATTTAACAAGATTTAGCATCGACTTTGTATAGATTTGAACAAAAATAAAAAATAAAATAAAGTTATTTTCTACTTTTTAGAGTGAGCAAGTCTGTTCTATTGTTTTGCAAAAAGTTATTATATCTGTGATAGTACGCAACGGATTTCATCTTCTTTGTATAGAATGTCACACACAAGTGCGTCCGATAATCATTATTTATTTATTAAATCTGTATGGTTCTTAAGATACAGAGGAACTTAATATTTTAGCAACAGGTCTTATTGCTAAGGAAGTGATTTCTTCCAGACAACATTATATTATACAAAAAAAATATCCTTTGCATACGACACCATATGTGTACGCTCATCATAAGAATATCAGCATAAAATATTAACGTTTTAAATCTTCATGACACGATTGATTTTAATAATTCTCGTGCCAAGCGGTTACCAACATCAAATACCAATATTATATTTTTTTCATTAATTAAATTTTCCTATATCCAAAGGATGCCTGGAAGATATCGCTCTTTAGCGATAAGGCCGCCTAACAAAACTATCTATGTCTGTGTGCAATAAAGTGCTTCTATTCTATTCTATCATAATCGATTCAGTAGTTTTTGCGTGAGAGTAACAAATACACAAACATACAAACACATCCTCACAAACTTTCTCATTTATAATATTAGTAGGATTGCATCAGTACTAATTGCTTGAATTAATTCTATAATCTTATAATTTGTTTTGCAGTGCATTGCTAAGTTTGGAAAATTTTCAAATAAAACACATTTTTTAAATAATATCTTTATTGTCTTTTCATATTGGAAAACAATCATACAAGGTTTAAGAATGCTAAAAAGTTTTTTTTAGCAATTTTTGATCTGATTCTAATCATTTTTTTTAAATAAATACATGATAATTATTAAAAGTATAATACAACAATCTGTTTTAATAGTATAAAGTATTACAAATATAATTTAAAACATTTTCATTTAATATTCGCTTTTTAAGGCAGTGTATACTCAATTTTTAAAGAGTAGTCTAATAAAAAGCAGTGAGTATTAACAGTTATAATACATCTAGAAAACAATTTCTCTTAACAATCTTTTGTTATATACGAAATTTGAATGTTTTTCTTACAACAGAACTTATTTATTACATAAATGATAAGAATTTCATCGCAATTCTGTGATTAAAGAAAATATTCAGCTCATAATTTATTGAATGAATTCCAAAAAAACGGTTATTTTAGGTTATATCTTTAATACTTTGTTCTACATGGAACACACCAAAAAACCTTGAATGTTAAAGATACACATAGGCAGATAAGACTATTTTACTTAATTAAATAAAATTGCAAACTGCAACGTAAAATCTTATTTACGTATTAAAAGTGTATTAATTCGGATTATTTCTTCTTGTAATATAACATACAGAATATGACGACATAAGCTGCTTTAATTCATTAATTGTAATCTATGGATTACTACAAAAAATGCACAAATTAACCACCACGTAAAATTATTTTACTCTATGTTTGTTATTTATTGATATTGCTTGTGTATGGAATAAATTTTCTTTCTTTCTTTCTAAAATATAATAATAATAGCTCCCCAGACCGATTTCGGCCATGGCGGCCAATCTCAACAGAGACTAGCCAGCTACGCAGGAGATATCAGTGCAGGCGTGTACTCTCTCACTCTCTTTTCCTTTTACTCTCATAACCCGATGGGACGGCAGACCGACACGGCATTTACTGGGTTACTAACGGCCGTTTTCAATAATGTATCAAAGATTATGGATAGATTGTAATCTCAGATTAAATGACATTTGATTGTCAAAAGTCATAACAAAGGCTATCCGTCGACAGCGTATTGAAATCAAAGTAAGTGCAAATAGATTTGCCTGACTTTAGTAAGCAAAACAAGGGATAGATAGATAAGGAAAACGGCCGTAAAGGTGAAGATGACAATGACTTTCATGTCAAGATTCACTGTCTCTTTCTCTCTCAGGTAGTTTGCATTTAAGTTTTCTCACTCCCACGACATATATATCTTTTTGCGTAGCAAAAATATTCAAGATCTTTGAACACACCCCATAAAAATATGATATGTATTGTATGCATTATGTATATGTACTATATATGTGTTTATATAATTTCTTCTTCTTTACCTTCTTTGTTGGATTTGCTACTACCTATATAATATGATTATTCTATCCTTTGCCCCATGTAGGTTGCCTGTAAGAGATGGCTTAAAGCCACAAGGCCGCCATTTGTACATATTTTATAATGTCTTAATTTGTATACTTTTCTGTAATTTTGTACAATGAAAGATAAATAAATAAATAAATAAATATTTATCCCTTTTCACAAACTCGTATTATTAGAGAATGGGGTTAAAAATGGCGGCAAATTTTACAGATACCGTCAGTTTGAAGACATAATAATTACTTATTTGAGTAATAAATTAATAATGATATGAAAATTCGTTACCAATATCATTATTTTAATAAATATCAAAATATTTATTAGGTTGTATTATATAAAATTTAGGTGGTAATCTCATAAGTTTGACAGCCCAATCTTTAGTTATAATTTTAATATTTAGAATAAGATGACCTTTTCTGTGTTGTGTTAATTTAATAATAATAGTTGTAATATGTTTGACTTAAGGATCAGCTGACATCTAAATTCTAATGTATATTATATTAAAATATGGATTATTGTTATCTGAATTAAATAAATAAATATTAGATACATATGATCATTGTCGATTCTGTTAGATAAAGCAAATTAAATTAGAAATTAAACTTAATAAGCAAGGTTTTTTTTATTAAAGTTATGGGTTACCAATATGGTGTTTTATCTAAATAATATTAAGATTTGTTATTGACGACCCGATAGGCGCAATGGATACAGCAATGATCCATTGCACTGGGGTATGGGTTCGATCCCCACGAGTGGAAAATTATGATGTGATGAACATTGTAATTTTCTACTGTCAGAGTGTTAATTTATCTATAGTATGTATGTATTTACAAAAAAGTATGTTTGAGTATGTCTATGAGGTAGTTTCCATAGTACTAATTTTGCTTAGTTTGGGACTAGATGGCGTTGTGTTAAATGTCCAGGAATATTTCTCTCTCTCTCTCTTCTCTTCTCTCCGTCGCTCTAATACAGGACGTGCCCTTATCAGTTCTCCGTCCAGTTGTCTAACACACAGGGCAAGAAGAATGACAAGGGCACGACGCTATATAAATCTTCTATCATCTCTTCTAACTCTTCTCTCTTCTTGTATAATATATAACTTATTTATATTATAAACTTGTGTATGAATAAATAGAAGACAAACGTCCGGTTTCAGAGTCACGTAATATCCAATATCCTATCTTTAAACAAGATTTCATCAAAATCAGTTAAGTTGTTTCGGCGTGATAGAATCAAACATACAAACTTTCACATTTATAACATATGTTGGATATACTGATTTTAGTAATTAAAATTTAACCTAAAATTTGAATACAATTTTATATACGAATGTATGTATGTTTATAAACCGTTTTTGAATTACATAAACTTAACTAAAAATACTGTTTTATGATTTACATATAACTCCAAAATTGATTACAAACAAGTATTTTATAGAAACTGCGCCAACGATCAATAAATCTAGTCAACTATTATAAATTAAAAAACCGTTAAAATATTAAAATTAAACGTATTTTCTTGCACTGTTCCCTTGTAGCTACACACTCCCCTGCGTTCTAACTGTTATTTTAAAAAACAATTAGAACGCAAGAAATGATTATTTTCCACTGCCGTTGATAATCTGTAAATAGAAAAAAAGTGTATTAAAATCAACGTTATCTTATATATAAAAATGAATCGCAAAATGTGTTGGTAAGCGCATAACTCAACAACGACTGGACCAATTTGGACAATTCTTTTTTTTAAATGTTCGTTGAAGTTCAAGCATGGTTTTTACGGCGAGAAAAATTCGAATTGCCGGGTCCACGCGAGCGAAGCCGCGGGCGGAAAGCTAGTTTAATAAAAATAATCATTAAAAATCCATAAGTGGAAAAGTTTGAACTATCTGTTACAAAAGGACTGTCGTACTATTAGTATGGTATATTCATTTTATTCACAGTTTTTTCATATTTTTCCACCGTCTAAACCTTCCCTGGACTTCAACGAATATTTCAAGTCTAAAATAAGTTAAATCGGTTAAGCCGTTCTCGAGTTTTAGTGAGACTAACGAACAGCATACGATTTTCTACGCTATCATTATAAAGAGGAAAACTTTGTTTGTTTGTAATGAATAGGCTCAAAAACTACTGGACCGATTTTAAAAATTCTTTCACCATTCGATACATTATCCACAAGTAGCATAGGCTATATATAATATTATGCTACGGGTGCAAGCCGCTATCAGCTAGTTATTTATATAGATAAAATAGATTATTTTTTTACCTGTGTTTTTTTTAAATGTGACCCAAATGGCGTAGCGGATATGGCAATGGTCTATGGTGTTGAAGGGTGTGGGTTCGATTCCCACGAGTACAAAATTATCAAAATCAAATCATTCTATTTTCTACTGTCTGGGTATTTTTCTATATGTATGTATCTACAAAAAAGGATGTTTAAGTATTATCTAGTTTCCATAGTACAAGCTTTGCTTAGTTTGGGACTAGATGACGTAGTGTTAAACATCCCAAATTATTTCTTTATTTATATAAGACTAGCTGATCCGCGCGGCTTCGCTCCCGTAACTTCCATTGAGTGAAGTGGCAAGGGTTCTCTTATTCATTGCATGTTATTCTAAAATAGTATAATTACCACCTAGTTTTAATTGTTAGCTTTTAAGTCACTGTCGCATTGGGTAAATAACCTGTAATGGCATGTGAAATTAGAAATAAATAAATAAATAAATAAATAAATAAATAAATAAATACTAAAATATAGCCTATACGGATTCGGAAGAATCCCTCTAAGTAATGGTAAAAGAAATTTTGAAATCGGTCCAGTAGTATGAGCCTATTCAATACAAACATACAAAAAAGGTTTTCTTTATAATATTAGTATAGAATTATAGCTTGTAATAAAACCTTTCTTCTCATAGATTACTATTGATTCTAACAATATTTCCACAACATCGTTCCCTCATATTAGGTTCGATTCCCGGGGGATGTCCATGAGCCGAGGGCTAACTAATAAATTATTACGAAGTAATGTACTGTTATTATGTTACATCTATATTATTATCCTAGCAAAAAAAATCAAAAATTCATTAACAATGAGTTTCTTTAGTTTTTGATAAATAATTTTAATTATAAAATACGGAATATCTCGCTCTATTATGCTGGTAATATTATAAATGCGAAAGTTTGTGAGGATGTATGTTTGTTACTCTTTCACGCAAAAACTGCTGAACCGATTATGATGAAACTTACATATAGGTAAGGGTTCAGAATAACATATAGGCTACTTTGAATCCCGGAGTAGCCACGAGATGAAAAATTACAAGGGTGAAACCGCGGAGCATTGCTAGTTCTTATATAAAAACGTTTATACAATATTCCATTTTTTACTTTACTAGCTATTCCCCGCAGTTTCACCCGTATATTGTAAGCGGAAAAAAATTGATAATTATCGACATCACATTAGAAACCTTAAAAAATAACAGTATTCCTCACTTTTTAATGGATGTTATCATACATATAACCTTCCTTTTTAATCGCTCTATCTATTAAAAAATCGCATCAAAATCCGTCGCGCAGTTTTGTAGATTTACGGCCATTTTCAATAATGTATCAATGATTATGGATAGACTGTTATGTCAGAATATATGACAATAGATAGACAAAAGTCATAGCGAATGTATCCGTCGTTAGGATATTGAAATCATAAGTGCAAATAGATAGATTTGTCTGACTTTAGTAGGCAAAACGAGGGATAGATAGAATATTGAAAACGGCCGTTAAGCATACAATATTCATACATAGGGACATAAGGACAGAGAAAGCGATTTTGTTTTATACTATACTATACTGTTGTTGCATCTTGAACTTTCAAAAGCCTCGAGTCACGACCGTCACTTGTAGAATACCATCTGAAAAAATAGAAAACAATAATTTTAATACATTTCCAAATTAAACAATTATTCGTATTTATAATAATTAAAGTTTATCGGACAATATGATTTAAGCTAAGCTTGGTAGTCTTAAGTATACATAAGACTAGTTGAACCGTGCGGTTTCGCTCACATAGCATAATGTTATATAGCCTATGTTACTCGTGGATAATGTAGCTTTCGAATGGTGAAAGAATTTTTTAAATCGGTCCAGTAGTTTTTGAGCCTATTCATTACAACCAAACAAAGTTTTCCTCTTTATAATATTGATAACAAGCTTCTGTCCTCGGTTTCGCTAAGTCAAGGACAGATCAATAAAAAGTGTCCCATCACCTAAATGAACTAATAGCCTATCTATATTCGCAATTTTATCGAAATCCGTTCACTAGTTCCGACGTGATTGACATACAAACTTACACATTTATAATATTAGTAGTGCTTGAAATGGTACCATTTTAAATAATTACGTGAAATAAGTGGAGACTTATTCCCTTTAACATCTATCCCATCCTTTTTTGCCAACAACCCTTTTAAGGTTATTTATCTTAGATTCAGTACATAGTACATATATTACATAGCCTATTCATGTTATAAAAATGACACATATCTTTATGTGCAAAGGGCGTGGGTCGACAATAAAAATTGATTACTAATAAAAACCTTACCCAAATATGTCTAGCATTAAATCTAAGACATTAGACTAATCTAGCTATTAAAAGCCTTTACTTTACAAAAGTTGAATACATCGCCCTGCCGCCCAAAGTGGTACCAAGTAAAACGCAACAAGTATATTAGAGGCGTGGTAATTTAAACGTATACCACCACAAAAAAGTATTCATATAAAATTAAATAACAATTCCATGAAAAATCAATAACCTCTTACACACTGTTCACAAAAAAATATCAATTACAAATTAAAAATAGAAAATATATTTGCACTATATTCTATATAATGTAACATAGTATACGCGAATGCATTAGCGAATTCATAAAACACTTAACGAGGGGGGCGGGGTGCCATTTACCATTTCAAGACGCGACCCGACTTCATTATATTAAAACAAAATGCTTCAGAATCACGGACAGGCACGGAACACCCCATTGAAACGCCAGAAAAAGGCATTACTGAAAGCTTCCGAGATCTGTACAAAATTCGAGACTATCCGTCGAAAAATAAACTATAGTACATAGAAAATCGCACAAATCAACTGAAATGGATATAGACGTCACAAAATGAATGTAACAACTGTAATCTATAAAAAAAAAATAAAAAAACGGTTTCACAATTTCGCACGCGTTGATCGCGAGACACGTCTAACCACGCCGGTGGTTGGACGGCGACTGTCGTTCTGCGCACGAACGCCAATAGTTTCGCTTCGCAGCCGCGCAACTAGATGGCGCTGTCCCCAATTACGCTTAATTGCATTACCAGCAGAGTGTTTGCACGCGTTATCGGCGAGGCTCAGCGGGGGCGTTGAATAAGTTATGCGGGATGCTGGGGCTTTTTGATTGTGTGTATGAATTTGTTACGGAATTTCGCGGATGGATGTGTTGAGTGTAATGACGTATGGTCGTTTGATAATCGCTTTTCGTGGGCCTTATTATAGGGTATGCCTATAATTGCCTATTACATTATGTTTATGTATGTCACTTTTTGTTCAATATTTTTGATGTTTGGCAAGCGTTGTTTTTCGCTTAGGTAACTATAAGAGATTTTTAAAACATAAAAGAAATGCGGATTAAGGTAGAAGATAATAACAAACAAAGCAATAGTCTTTACTACCTGCCCTTACTATGTGCTTTGTTACACTATTTTTCTGAGTCAGTTTCCTAGAAACACGCTTTGGGACATATTATGTTTATGTTGCAATATTATGACTATCGGCGTTGTTTATTAAAACAATGGGACCTCGACATCCTAGAAGGGTAACTATTATTATTATTTGAAAGAGAGAAAATTCGTTTATTGCCAACAATATAAATAACTAATGTAATTTAACTTTATGTTTAAATAAATATTCTCGGACATTTAACACAACGTTACCTAGTCCCAAACTAAGCAAAGCTTGTACTATGGAAACTAGGTAACTGATAGACATACTTAATCATACTAATATAATCAATAAAGATATTTCATTTCATTTCAATTGACTTAAACTAAGCAACATACAAAAACAAACTAAAGTTGTTCGCAAATGGGACCAGCTTCAGCTTATACTTAGAGTCGATCGAGCAGCGCTGATTTTCAGGCTGGCTCGGTGACGTACTATAATATATATTATACTAGCTTTCCGCCCGCGGCTTCGCTCGCGTGGACCCGGCAATTCGAATTTTTCTCGCCGTAAAAACCATGCTTGAACTTCAACGAACATTTAAAAAAAAGAATTGTCCAAATTGGTCTAGTCGTTGTTGAGTTATGCGCTTACCAACACATTTTGCGATTCATTTTTATATATAAGATTTATAACATAGTTGATAAAACAAGAATGTTGACAACATAATATATTCAGCGGTCTTATCACTTAGTTCATTATCCTACGAAGTCGCTCGGAACAGCTTGTACCAAGTAAACTCTCCTTTCTACTCTCACTTTATTGTCACATACCATGGATCGGTTTAAAAAATCATTTTACCATTGGAATCCTACATTATCCCTAATGAACATAGCCTATACAACATTATGCTACGAGAGCGAAGCCGCTCGGAGCAGCTTGTATTAAACCCCTTCCTTCAAGCCGGCAAAGCATCTGCCACACTTTACTGTTGTGACGTTCATGGGCTGCGGTCAGTCACTTAACATCAGTTAGAATAGAATAGAATAGAAAATATTTTTATTCAAGTAAACTTTTTACAAAGTACTTATGAATAGTCATTTTTTTAAATTTACCACCGGTTCGGAAAGTCGATTCTATCGAGAAGATACCGGCAAGAAACTCGATAGTTACTCTTTTCTACAGCCACAGTTGAGCCGCGCACCCCGCTCGAAAACATAAAAAAAGAAAACTCCAACATTCTACCCTCACTTTATTTTCACATACCATTGCCCCATACATTTGAAATCAATCAAAACCACTCCACGTTCGTTACTTAGAAAAAGTCAGCCTGTTCAGCCGCGAATCGCGTCAGCTGCCCCAAATGGCCCGTGCTTGATTTACGAGCACGCTGACCGCACGGAAAATTGCCCGGGACCGCCTCGGACCCGCTAATGGTTGTCGTAAGGCACAAGGAGGCTAGCACAAGGAACTAGCTTTTTTCGCGGTTTCAGTAAACAGAAAATAGTCTAACACCCGTCTTCTAACGTCTGTTTTCAATAATGTATCAAAGATTGTTGTCAGAATATATGACGTAAGATAGACAAAATTCATAGCATAGTATCCCATCATGTAATCCAGCTATTTGTATACGAAATTTCATCAAAATCCCTTCAGGCGTTACTTCCCTATTAACAGAGATTCAAACAATAGCACTTATGATATTCGTAGGAACTATACTAGTTGAATCGTCCCGGCTTCGCACGACCCTGATGTACGTGTTCTGCTGTATTCCTATACATCATTTTCTATATCATACATCTTCGGGAAACGGAATAAAAATATCCTTTATAAATTTATTTTTATATAACAGTATGATGTTATTTATATATCCTATGTATCTCGTGAATAATGTACCCTTCGAATAGTGAAAGTATTTAGAAATCTATCCAGTATTTATCGAGTCTATTAAAAAAAAAATTCTCTTTATATTAGTCTAGATAAATAGAATAGAATAAATCATTTACATAATGTATGTCAATTACAGTTAATGACAAAGAACATATATAGTATCAACACATTTGCAGATAGAGCATGCAAAATTAATATTAATATAAGTTACAATTATGATTATTGAAATGAATTGAAATTTTTATTTGTTAGAAATGTTGTTAAATAAAGATGTTAAAATATAAATTAGTGCATACAAATTTTTAATAATAGGTCTTTATAAATATATATCATTCAATCGTCACTTTATAAACATTGATAATTAATTGTCATTAGGTAATGGGTGTAACATTATCTTTTATATTACACAAGAATATTTCTATGAGCCATCTTTTTAATTTTATTGTCATAAATAAATCACTCCCTATACCTTAAAACTAAAACAGCCCAGCACCAGCTAAGCCGATTTCGTATGTTTGGTTTGCGAAAACTATTCAAAACTTCGACTGTGTCCAACAAAATTTTTTAATTAACGCTTAACGGAATCCTTTATACAGGGTGGTGTTTTTCGTTGACTAATTTTTTGCGATTACGCCCCGTCATGTTTGAGTTTCTCTTTTGCAGGTAAAATTTAACGGTTCTATTGTCCGCTTAAATTACGATATTTAGTGTACGGATTAACGAACAAAAAGCATAGGTTTTTAGTCTATAAACTTTTGTATCCAATGCATACAATGGATAATAAAAAAGAAAGTTTTCAATTTTTTTTTATTACGCAATCAATCTACACTAATATTATAAGGAGGAACGATTTGAATTTTTTTTGTTTGAATAAGCTCCGAAACTACTGAACCGATTTGAAGTAAACACGAAACACTATCTAAACAGTATCACATTGTCTCGTTCCAACTTTACCAATAACAACCAAAAATATAAAAATTATTAATTAAGGTCATTACATCACCTATTAATTACATAAGGCGCTTAACTTGACGCCAAGTGCCCATTCATTGGGGCAAATTGCCCACACGGGCCATTATGGGCATTATCGGTGGGGACGATTATTAACTTTTTGCGGTGCGCCTGAAACAAGCAGATGGGGCACCTGTAACCTTATGATGAGGGTTATTTTGGGTACAAATCTGGGATTGAGGTGGACTCAATTAAATAAATCAAGAACAGTAAATAGTTTGATGCCCGATTCCTATAAAAATTAAAACGAATCGTTTCGTTTTCGAACAGGACATTCAGAACATGTTCCTAAACACGCAAAAAATAATGAATAAGATCAGCGAGGCTTTGTTAATTTAATATGATTTATTTATTGAACGTTTGTTTCACCACAGTATATTTTGTCTCGCGTTCTCTTACTAATATCCCGCTCGTGATTATGCTTTCCAATGATCTATGTTATTTGCTCTCAACCTTTCTTAATCATTCAATCGCCCGTGTTGCTGGCCAGCTGATACGTCACGTAAATATGAAGATCAATAAATAAATCATATTAAATTAACAAAGCCTCGCCACCCTTTTCATTATTTTTACATATTTAGGTACACGTCCTGAATGTCCTGTAATCGAATGAAGCGCTATCTACACACATGAAATACATCAATACGTATAGCACACAGCTTTAATGACGGTTATAATCATCGTCCACTACACGGCCATAAATCGGGCGGCCGCTGTAAACACTGCGCCGGCCGGTCCGAGTGCTCCGGACAATATGGTTTATCGCTTACCGATTTAGCCGGTTAGCCGAGCGAGCTACATTTTTAACTGCTCGATTGTTCATTGAAAAGTCAAGTGCACGACAGTTTTATTTCATATCGAGATATAAATCATATTAAATTAGCAAAGCCTCTCCGACCTTATTCATTATGTTTGACATGTTTAGGTACACGTTCTGAATGTCCTGTAATCGAATGGAACGCTATCTATGTACACGTTCTGAATGTCCTGTTATCGAATGGAACGCTATCTACACATATGTAATACATCAATACGTTGTAGCACGTATATGTACATGTTCTGAATGTCCTGTAAGCGAATGAAGCGCTATCTACCTAGCACGTATATGTAATGCACACAGCTTTAATGACGGTTATAATCATCGTACACGGCCATAAATCGGGCGGCCGCTGTAAACACTGCGCCGGTCGGTCCGAGTGCTCCGGACATTATGGTTTATCGCTTACCGATTTAGCTGGTAAGCCGAGCGAACTACATTTTTAACTGTTTGACTGTTTATTGAAAAGTCAAGCGCACGACAGTTTTATGTCATATCGAGATATAAATCATATTAAATTAACAAAGCCTCGCCGATCTTATTCACTATTCCTTACATGTTTAGGTACACGATCTGAATGTCCTGTAATCGAATGCAACGCTATCTATGTAGCACGTATATGTACATGTTCTGAATGTCCTATAATCGAATGAAGCGCTATCTACACACATACATGTAATGCAGCACACAGCTTTAATGACGGTTATAATCATCGTACAAGGCAATAAATCGGGCGGCCGCTGTAAACACTGCGCCGGCCGGTCCGAGTGCTCCGGACAATATGGTTTATCGCTTACCAATTTAGCCGGTTAGCCGAGCGAACTACATTTTTAACTGTTTGATTGTTTATTTTCTAATACGATTGAGTTTATTTGTTTGCTTGAATATGAGTACAAAGGTGGCAAACAATATTAACGGCCGTTTTCAATATTCTATCTATTCCTCGTTTTGCTTACTAAAGTCAGGCAAATCTATCTATTTGCACTTACTTTGATATCAATATTCTAACGACGGATACGTATGCTATGACTTTTGACAATCAAATGTCATTTAATCTGAGATTAAAATCTATCCATAATCATTGATACATCATTGAAAACGGCCGTAAGAGTAACATGTATGTTCTGCTTGATAAGTGCAAAATTATAAGTAGTATACATTTGATGAAAATACAATACAATATGCTGTATAGAAGTATATGCGAATCTTTACTAATGTTATAATTGCGTAACTCCGTCTGTTTGTCTCTCTTCATGCTTCAATCACTTCAACGTCATCCTAATCGTTGAATTTAGAACAAACTGGAGATACATATATGAAATCTTTACTAATATTGTAATTGTGAAAGTCACTCCGTCTGTTTGTCCGTCTCTTCTTCACGTCTCAACCACTGCACCGAATAGCGTGAAATTTTTGTACAAAAAGAGTTTGAAATCCGGGAATGGAATGGATGGAATGAATAAATGCTTTATTTCGCTCCAAAGCTTAAAGTTAGACATAATGCGAAAAAAAAAACAAAGAAACTAACAACATGGTAAGAGAAAAAATACAGTACAAAAACAAAAAAAAATACGGTCGAATTGAAAACCTCCTTTTTTGAAAGTCGGTTAAAATACTGAGACGATCATAAAACAGCCATCGTATTTAATATTTTAAATCATTATTCAATGTAACGATGCTAAGATTCCTATCATAATGATTTCGCAAATTGTGTTTCGATGGTGTTGAAGCGATTATGGGATATTATGTTTTTATGATGATAAATTAGTTTATGGTTGAATTGGGAAGAATCGATTTATATGCAGTAATTTAAATTCCATTTTCCTTAGTATTAATGCGAGCGAAGCGAGGTCTCAGAGTTGAGATGGCCGGGCGGTTGTGTGTAAGCATGTTTATCTTGTGTATGGTTTATCTATATCTTATTTATAGAGTAAAGATATAGAAAAAATCTTGAATACAAAAAGGAGCGAAATCGTTATGGGGGGGGGCGGACTTTTACATACGGACAGTACAATATCCTACTAGACGTAACTCTAACGGCCGTTTTCAGTATTCTATCTATACCTTATTTTGCTTACAAGTCAGGCAAATGTATCTATTTGCACTTACTTTGATTTCAATACACTGTTGACGGATAGCCTTTGTTATGACTTTTGACAATCAAATGTCATTTAATCTGAGATTATAATCTATCCATAATCTTTGAAACATTATTGAAACGGCCGTAAATAGCATCTATAATAAACGTGGCGTTAACACAACTACTAAAACTTAGTTCCAATTGGTTGATTATAACCTCTCGGTAAAGAACGATACGTACCTGTTACGACGTTCCGTCGTTTATAGTTTTACTCTTCTATTAATCTTTATTATACTTGATTCGACAATTCCCATCTCACGTTACCTTCCATTAATCGTATCACACCTACGTCTTAACAAATCCCCCCCCTCCCCCCACGTCCATCCTTCATTACCAACAAAACCGGTTAACTCGGTTGAATTATTAACGGGCAATCCGGGCAATCCGGCGCTACGTCCCTCCCAGGGGCCGTTATGATGTGGAATGGATCAAAAATGCATGCTCTATTGACTTGGGCAAGTTTTGTGGGAGCGCCATCTAGCGGTGGGAGGATGCAACTTGGCGCAACGCTATAGGGCTGTTAATAGTTTGACAGAATAAATTATGACTATTGTATAGGTGTTTCATGTATATAGAAACAACTTAACAGATTGATTTGAACGCGAGCTTCGTTGTTTAGCGAAAGTGTGTGCGGGCGACATCTAGCGGCAGGTAGATGATACTAGAAAAGTTAGTATAAATTAAGAGAAGTTAGTATTTAGTTATATATCCCATATAGAAAACATAATTTATGTAGTATAGATTACGAATATATAAAGCACTTTTGTAAAGCGCTATCTATTGGTGGGTGGATAGTACTAGTAACTAAGGCATAGTGTGGCGAAACCTTTCAGCACTACACTTACGGATTGTATGTGATAAGGATACACTTATACGTTATATATAATAAGCTACAAAACAGATTTTTTTTTAATTTATGTAAACCAATGCCTAATCTATGTCAATTTATTTGTACAATTATTTTTTTTACTGTCATTTTTGTATGAAATTTGTATCAAAATTGTACGTAATGTTTCGCGTCAGCCAGTTATAGAATCATTTCTGGAAAAGTAAGGTTAACCTCCGTCATTTAATACGATAAATGGAGCAAACAATTTGCTTACCCTACCTTGATTATTAACGAGGGTAAATAGTAATCAGAAAACAACCGTTAAGACCCATTTGGACGAAGTATTCTTTAACTTTATCTCTACTCCTCATTCAAAACAATATTATAAGGAAACATTTGTGTTTAAAGATAAGTAAGAGTAATCGTATAATCTGTGGCGTCACGTGACGTCACAATTCCTAAATCGCGATGTTGAAATATCCTCGGGACCTAACGCCCGGCCAGTTTTGTGGTTCGGACTGGTCGAGGATCCTTTGAGGTATAATACCATCCTCCACAAATCTTATTTATTAATTTTAAATTAATTGCTGTTCGTTAGTCTCGCTAAAGTTCGAGACGTAAATTACCTACTACGCCTGTATACGTTTAGACATATTACCCCGTCTTCGCGTATACGTCTGCCGATGTGTAGATGGAGCTTTACATGTAATTCACTAAATGTTCTCAGCTTTTAACCGCCAGATGGCGTTACACATTAACTACCTGTATTCCTTCATATTTGACCTCTGACATTTACGAATGAAAACATTGCTAACTGTTTTATTTATCATATTTTATAAGAGAGAGATAGACTACAGATTTTAAAAATTCCTTCACCATTCGAAAGCTACATTATCCACGAGTAACATAGGCTATATATATATAACATATATATAACCGAATATATTTCGAAATGTAGGTCATTTAGGTCCAGACGACCAAACTCGTGCGTAATTAAATTACTTTAACCCTAAACCGCTGAGTGTCTTCGGGATTCTTTCGCCACGCTTCCATACACAATTAATCCTTTTAATACGGGTTCCTATTACTACCCTTATCCTTTCTTCCTTCCTTACTCCCTACTTTTGTATGTTAAAGCCTCTCCTTATCCTCCCCCTTCCTTCAGGCCAGCGCGACATCTCGATGCTCTGATGTTGAAGATGTTCATGTGCTGCGGTCAGTCACTTAACATCAGGAGAACCGCATGCCCCGCTTGCCTGCTATCACATAAAAAAAGCAGGCAAGCGGAGCATGCAGTTCATATAGTGACTGACCGCAGCCCATGAACATCTGCAACAGCAAAGTGTCGCAGATGCCTGCCAAAAGAAAGAGGGGATGAAGAGAAGATTAATGATGGAAAATTGGGAGAGGAGTGGAACATGATGGGAGAGGAATGGGATGGGAATACAGGCTTTCAGGCCCTCACCGTACGATACACAATACTGCTTCAGTGCAATATATTATAAATCTAGCTGAGCTCCACGGTTTCACCTGCGTGTATATCCCGTTCCCGTAGGATATTCGGAATAAAACTATTCTATTATGCCTAGGGTTTCCAAGTATCTCTGTACGAAATTTCATCCAAATCGGTCCTGTAGTTTCGGAGCCTATTCAATATAAACAAACAAATATTTCCTTTTTATAATATTAGTAAATATGTGAAAGTGAATTTCATCCAAATCGGTCCTGTAATTTTAGAGCCTATTCAATACAAACAAACAAATCTTTCCTCCTTATAATATTAGTAAAGATGTGAAAGTAACTATCTGTTTGCATGTCTGTCTTCACGCCTACACCACTAAACCGATTTGGGTAAAATTTTGAACACAGCTCGTTTCAAACCCGTAAAAGGACTTAGAAATCCCACAGTAACAGAAGATATATGCCTAGTTTTATCTATTTTTTAACTGAACTATAACAAGAATTGAAAGTATAACCATTGTCTTTTAAACTCCGTTCAACAATAGAACGCAGGTTTAGCCCAGATCGATACACTAAATATAGCATCAGCATAATGCAACCTCGATTGTGTGTATCACTTTAATCTGGGACGCTTTGAGCTTTAGAATCATTCTGGTAATGGTTCCGCCGTAGAATCACTGGCTTTTAGGAATCCGCATGACATTCAATACAACAATACTTAATAGCAAAAGACTATATTTACTAAAAAAATCATCTATTCAAAATTTAGTTAACCTTAACTTTGATGGAAGTTAAGCAACGTTAGCCGCGGTCACTACTTGGATGGGTGACCAATCAATTCTAATAAAGTCAAGATAAGCTATTACAAAGGCTGATTCATTAATTTGTATTAGCATTTAGTTTTTGATATACAACAAATAGTATATTTTACACTGTTCAGTAAAGCGGTCTTCGGGTTAAGCAACGTTAAGCGCGGCCAGTAAATGGATGGGTGACCACTCAATTCAAGTCAATGGAAGACTTATTAACATTTAGTTTTTGACTTACGAAAACATGTATATTTTAGTTCAGTAAGCGGTCTTCAGGTTAAGCAACGTCAACCGCGGTCAGTCCCTGGATGGGCCGTTTCACAGCTAAGAATAGCGTCAGCATAATGCAGCCTCAATTGTGTGTATCCCTTTAATCTGAAACGCTTTGAGCATGCGAAACCATTCGGATAATCACTGGCTTTACCGAGAGATCAATTACAGTGATGCATACTATAGTCTTTTTAACCGACTTCAAAAAGGAGGTTCTCGATACGACTATTTTTTTGTATGTTACTACATATCTCCGGCAATTATGAACCGATTTGGAATTTCTTTTTGCATTCGAAAGAGTAGTCTCGGTGGGGTAGAATCTTGTTAAATTAAAAATATTTTCTAATAAGTTATTTTCTACTTTTTAGTATGAGGAAGTCGGTTCAATTTTTTGACAAAAAGTTATTATTTTTAAAGACCCGATTGGCACAGTGGATATGGGCAATGGTCCATTGCGCCAGAGTGTGTGGGTTCGACCCCAAAAGTAGAAAACTATTACGCGATGAACTACGATGGAGACTATAATTTTCTACTGTCTGTGTGTTAATTTATCTATAGCATGTACTACGTATGTATTTAAAAAAAATTTTTTTACGCGGGGGAGGAATTGTTAAATCAGTTTTTTTTATAGACTATTAATTAATTATACACACGATTAATTTTATTTTTTTTTGTCAGAAACGTTCCTTTGTATCCTTTAAAAATGTATTTTATTTAAAGAGTGCCATGTTGTATAATTCTACGGTATACAAATTACCGTATGTCTAAAATTACATAATAAAGTTTGGCTACAAATTAACACACATAACGCGTATTTAATCACGTTTTAAACCAGTTAAAACATCCCAAAAAGTCCAACAAACGGGGTAACAATGGAACGCGCGAGATCAAAGGACAAACGCCGCCTAATTAGTTATGTAATGTTGTCTGATCCCAAGTAAACACCGTTATTTAACCGTTGCGGTTGTGAACTACCTTGATGCAAAATTTTATCAAAATACATTCAGCCGTTTTGGCGTAATTGAGTGAAGAACATCCCCAAAATTAAAGTAGGAGAATTTGAGTGAACAGTTATTAATGCAGTTTGTACCATTGCACTATATAACAAACTTTAAGAAATGATTTATCTACATAGCTTTGAATTCGGCCATTCAAAACTTGTCTGAAAAATTGATGAATCTCCTAAACTGGGGATATTCAGAAAGCTAGGACCATTTTTGGGGAGGTGTTCAAGACAAGCTTTCGGTTACATAAGCTGTGTGGCCACCTCATTTGGCTCTGAACTGACTCGTAATGTCCTTCTGTGCATATTCACAGAGTTAAATAAATACCTTTTTATCTATATATATAAAAATGAATTGCTGTTCGTTAGTCTCGCTAAAACTCGAGAACGGCTGAACGGATTTATCTTATCTTGGTCTTGAATTATTCGTGGAGGTCTAGGGAAGGTTTAAAAGGTGAGAAAAATTCGAATAATTGCCGGGAATTGCCGTAGTATCAACTTTTCAGCTTGCCTCAAACACCCCAAAAACTGGTCTTACCTCACGAAATACATCGCAAAGCATAAGTCTATATATGTAGTAACCGAATTTGCAAAAGAACAATGGAACACATCAAAGAACGAACGCCGCCTAATTACGCGCCGTCGTCGGATCCCAAGTAAACACTGTTATTTAACTGTACAGGGTGTGTTTATGCATGGGTACGGAGCGAGTTTGCAATACATTTAAAAATATCTATACCTATTTTATTTAATTAACTATTTATCTATTATGGTATGTAAATCTATCTATTTATGATCTCTCCAATCGTCACTATGCCATTGGGAGCTGCTGAAAATCAGCGCTGCGACTAATGTAGGAGCAGCATACGCTGAGCAGTTTCCCTTTCAACGCCACACTGCTACTTGTTTGTTATGAAGTTATTATTTGTGTCTTTTTCTGTGTGGTTCTTGAATAAATCTTTCTTTCTTTCTTTTCTTTCTTTTCTTTATAATAATACTGTTGACTAAAAATGGAGCTTATTTAGTTTATGTATTAGTGCATGATTGGACCCGATTGGCGCAGTGGATACAGCAATGGTCTATTGCGCAGGAGGGTGTGGGTTTGATCTCCACGAGAAAATTATGATGTGATGAACATTATAAATTAATACTGTCTGGGTGTCAATTTATCTATAGTACGTATGTATTCTTAAAACAAAGTATGTTAAGTATGTCTATCAGTTATCTAGTTTCCATAGTACAAGCTTTGTGTTTATAAGTTACTAAAATATGTTTTTTGTATAACATCTCGTTATATACAGGTACAGGGATCTAACAACAGTGTCACAATGAACACTGCCCTAAGTACAAATTGCGTATTGCCAAACAACCGAAAATATTCGACAGCCGTAACAATATTACTACCCTGCGCTTTCTACCCACAAGAATGCTTTACAAGCTCGTTAAAACGAAAGCGTATTATCCGCTCCAGCAATCGCTCACAGCTACGTGCCTCCTTGTAACCTCAGTCTCATGTTCAGGTAACCGAGTACATAGGACTCGATCCTTTGCCCGGCAAACCTACTTTCAAGACACTCGGAAATGAAGTTGCACATGTATACAAATCGAGTGCTTTTACGTTCTTTAAATTTATTATGCCATAGCTGGCCCGGATTTAGAGGGAGGCGAGTAGGGGTAGGGGGGTTAAAGTATGAATAACTGTTAGGATCGTAGGAATTATTTTTTTTATATTTTTAACACGGTAGCTATAATTGAGTGAAATAATATAAAAGTAGCGAGATACAATAAAAAATTATTATGATATAAAAACTTTGAATTTTTAAAGAAATGGATGTAATAAAATACATCACTACATAGTATAATAAAATACATCAGTGCATAGCCTAATGTTATATCGTTAATTATCAATTTTTCCTTCATTGCAAACGCAGACTTAACCCTAAACAAATCCTACGATTTATCAAAATAATATACTATTTTTTTTATATACAACGTTTACAGTTATTCTGTAGCGTAATTAGTATCAGCGCCTGTGCGAAGCCGGGGCGCTAGTATAAAAATAAACAGCAAAGCCAGAATACAATAACCTCTCTTCGTAAAATCCCAATAATAATCTACTCAACCGTTCGCAAAATCGTAACAATACCACTAAAATTCCAATTAAATTAGTTCAACTTCAGGGCTTGTACTGGAGAGCAGATAATAATACCACCGTCCGTTATGTACCCTATATTAACATCGACCCGCATACCCATATCGTCGCGAGATGTTAATCGATCGCGAGGGGAGTAACCAGTTTCGAAATTATTGAGCAAAATTCAATTTACGCTCTCACTGTTGAGTGACAGATGGAAGACTTGATAATCTAGGTCTGAGAATATGTAACAATTATGGCTAGATTTTAACTTTTTCGCGGGTAAAAATTTAGCTTCACGTTCTTTTATGGTACATGTTAAGTGACTGACCGCAGCCCATGAATATCCACAACATCAAAGCGTCGCAGATACCCTTCCAGATCGAAGGAAGGACTTGACTCTTCCTAATCCTTCACGCCTATCAAAGAACTAATAATTTGATATTAACGACATATCCCCGTAAGACGTATCTATGCCTATGAAATTAATTAAAATAAACGTATAAAACTCTATGTGAGGTAAAGCGTGAACATGATTAAATTGTAATTTATATTCCTCCATCCACAAAAATATTATAAAAAAGGCAGACTCATAAAATTTTGAACTAAATCTACCTTGTCATCACCCTTCCTTTGCCAATCCTCACGCTCAATCCAAGTAATTACTAATAGTAATAATTAGTTTTAAATAGAACTATTTTCTTGTAGTGACCATTTTCTCTAGTATAACCTACGATTCCTAGCATCATATGCGTCTAATGATTATACACGATAGGGTTTGTCTGTTGGTTATGCCTGTAAGGTTAAAACCATCATACCTAACGCCCTAAGTCATATCCATTAACGGCTGTTCTCAATATTCTATCTATCCCTTGATTTGCTTACTGAAGTCAGGTAAATCTATCTATTTGCACTTACTTTGATTTCAATATGCTATC
This sequence comes from Phoebis sennae, assembly GCA_001586405.1. Classification (NCBI taxonomy): domain Eukaryota; kingdom Metazoa; phylum Arthropoda; class Insecta; order Lepidoptera; family Pieridae; genus Phoebis; species Phoebis sennae. The sequence continues at coordinate 204,072 of LQNK01002831.1, read as the reverse complement.
GACGGATAGCGTTTGCTATGACTTTTGACAATCAAATGTCATTTCTTCTGAGATTACAATCTATCCATAATCTTTGATACATTATTGAAGATGGTCATAAGTGCATGTGGCATTATTATGAATTGAATTAGAGACCTATGTAACTGTAACTGTAACCTTGTCCTCTCACCCCCCCATCCCTGGCCATCCTTTACCAAATAATGACTAATTTTAAGTAAACGTCACTCAGGCGTTAATATTAGTTGCTCCTAAATAATGACCCAGTGACTTTGAGTAATGAATTCGCTGATACAAATTATACAGTTATTAGTTTTCGAGACGTATGTCATGGGTCATGGGGTGTCCTGTTTAATGAAGAGAGTACCATTAGGGAATTCCTTAAAATTATTGGAATTTTGGACTTGTCAGTCTTATCTTTGCTACGTTAATTAAATTTGTAAATTCAATATCTCTTCTGCGTTCCTTGTTCCCCACCTTTTTTAGTTCTTTGCCAATATATATATCACAGTCTAAAGAATACATTAGTTTCTACATAAAAAAAAAAAAAAATTAACGGAATTCAATAATGTATCAATAATTATGGATAGATTGTCATGTCAGATTATATGACAATAGATAGACAAGTCATAGAAAATGTAACCATCGATAGGATATTGAAATCAAAGTAAGTGCAAATAGATAGATTTGTCTGACTTAAGTAAGCAAAACAAGTAATAGATAAAGTATTTAAAACGGCCGATAGTCTTTGCTCGAAACGTTAGATCTCCTTCGATAAATGTCAACATTTTCCATTCGTGTTGTGGGACACGTCTCAAGGGTGACAAAAATTTACAGAACTTGTCACAGTCCTGAGGCTATTTTTCAAACGTCAAAAATCATGCAACCACCGTATGATTTTAACACTGTGCATGTATGTTACTTTTTCTATTATTTATTTTCTATTATTACTTAGAATTTTTCTATTATTTCTGTCGTTGGCTTTTTAATTCGATTTCAAAGAGTGACTTATGTACGCACATTTATTTTCATTCAACATCATTGTTGATAAGATTTTTTGCCATTGCCATTCCCAAAAATTCAGCTTAAAAACCAATAACAAAATCACTAACCTCAACTTCTCAGCTCGTCCCATCTACGCTCCGTCCGCTCGCACCCCCACTTGCCCGGCGATCACCTATAAACAAAAGACACTTGTTGACACATTTCCGAGCGCAACTGACCGGGGGTCAACACCCTGCCACCCCATGACCTAGGGGCGCGGTTTCAGATTAGATTTACTAGATGAACCCTTATTTATTTTTCTGTTATTAACTAGCTTCTACCCGCAGCTTCACTCGCTTTATTTATACTATAATATTATATAGAGGAAAGATTTGTTCGTTTGTTTGTATTGAATAGGCTCCGAAACTACAGGACCGATTTGGATGAAATTTCGTACAGAGATTCTTTGAAATTCAAGGAACACGGAATGACCCAATCCAGGAATGACATAGGATAGTTTGTATACCGAAAATCTTACGGGAACGCTATATATATATTAGTCTATCTGTATGCGAAATTTCATCAAAATCCGTACAGTACTTCCGAGTGATTGGACACACAATTAAACTTTCACAATTGTAATATTAGTTGGTAGTAACAGTAGGTGGAATAAACTTTCTTTCTTTCTATTATAATAATGCTTTCGTAATGCTTGTGAACAACAAATACTTTTTAAGTTTTTTAGTAATGAACCTAAGATTTTTGCTATTATACGTTTCGGAATGTCACAACTGCCCTATCCAGTACCCTCCATCCAGGGTCACCCAATAAGCAGGAAGCATCAAGTTAGCCAGCCGATAACCCGGCTAAATTGCGAGCTACACTCACCCCCCGTGTTGTCACGTTATATGGCGTCGTTACGATTTCGCGGATTTAAGGACTTACGACTAGAGACTACAGCTGTGAGCTACGCAACAAGAGTTACACTATGATAGTACTAGGTATATTCCAGAGAATTCCATTTTCGGAGTAATATATAGCATATGATAATGCATCCAGTAGTTTTCGGTCTATCCGTTACAAGGAAACAGACCTAGGAACTAGGAAGATGAGGAAGCCTCTCATTGAGCTACATTTCGTGTCGAGGTCTTTGCTCAGTGTAGAAATCTCATAATAAAGAGGCTGGCAAAGCACCTGCTGCACTCCCAGTGTTTCAGGGTGTTCATGGGCGGCGGTGATCACTTAACATCAGGTGACCCACATGCTTCTTTGCCATAAAAAAAAATAATTATAAATCTGCATTATTTCGGATCTCTAATACTATGGTCATCAAATAAGCCGGGAACATCAAGTTAGCCAGATAACCCGACTAAATTGCGAACTACATTCACACCCCATGTTGTCAGGTTATATGACGTCGTTACGGGTACGCGGGGTTACGATGGGCTTATTAACTGACAAGTATTGAGACACAAGGAGATATACGAGCGTTACATTTAAAATTATTTTATTTTGAGTATTTATTGTTATAGCAGCAACATACATAATTTGTGAAAATTTCAGCTTTCTAGCTATTACGGTTTATGAGGTATAGTCTGGTGACAGATAGACGGCAGAGGCTTAGTAATAGGGTGCTTTAGAGGATCCTCGATCAGTCCGAACAACAGGACTGGCCGGCCGTTAAACCCCGAGGATTGATATTTGCAAGTGGTAATTTATATTTTGTATTGTTACCTCTTGATGGAACTGCACTGCAGTAATTTAAAATAATTTAAGAATGGCGTTCGAAACCGGTCTAATTTGTAATAAATAATTGATATAGCGTGGAAAATATACTAATGTGGAACAAGTGAAGTGTTTTAATGTACAAATCAATTTGCAAGTGGTATATATATGCTTAGCTACGAAAACATTTCATCAACGCGATTTAGGAATTGTGACGTGAAGCCAGTCCCGTTTTTACTTATAGTAACGGAACCCTAAACAAAAGAAATGAACGCTATGTATTTTACTACATTTTTAACCTGATTGTCTGACTACAGCAAAAGGAAAAGGGTCGCTACTAATTTTTTTCTCCCTTTTTGGTTCTAGTCTGTTTTCACTCAACACGATTTTAGATCTAGTATCGAAAGGTCGTAACTCGCTACCCAACATATTTGCAACCATCATCATCATAAAAAAAACAATGAAACCAATAAATACTTCTAACTTCAGCTACGTCCTTCCTACTATACCACTCCTACAAATTCTATTTATATCTTGTTATAAGTTTCCTTATTGTCATATCGCACTAGCCATTTGCAAAACACTAATTAAAATTATCTATTTCTAATTCTGAATAGACCTTAATTCTTAACGGACAAAAAATTCCGTCATAATTCAAAAATTCGAAATCCGAACGGCGCACACCAACTGCGAAATACGCGCACATCTGCGTTCGAACAAAAGCGTATTCAAAAACAAATTCTATTTTCAAATCTGCAGATGTAGCTATGAATGGAACGGTTTTTTTCGAATCTCAGTGGAGACAAATCATTATGAACTCTAAATGTATGAGGTTAAGATGTTATTTTCTTTAGAGGGTACTTTTTTCTTTTTAGGACATTTGTACGGCGGCCGTCTTGTTTAAAATTTGTACGTTTGTTTGACATGTGCAACTGAAAGGTGGAAAAAAAGGCTTTTATTTAGAATAGAGTAAATAGAGTATTTAATATAATGTTTGCTTTCTTACGGGATGTGGCAATAGATCTGGCCATATTGTGTCCGTAAAAAGGGCGGTAACGTAGCAACGGATTTTCAAAAGGTACCGAATATTTTAAATGATGTTATTATAAAGAATAAAACCGTTATATATTTGGATCAGTTTTTCTAACTGTTCGTTGGATTTTGATTAAATGAACACAAGAGAACTTCCATTGATATCTATCTACAAAGCACCTATTTCTGAGTTAACAAGAATAGTTTGCTAATTATGCAAAAACAGCCCAACGGACTTACTGATACGTAGTACATGAAATTCAACAAAAAGTTAGAACTTCAAATTTCTACAAGCCACGCGCCGCGGTTTCACCCAAGTGCTTCTGATCCCGTTAAAATTCTGGGATTAAAAGTAGCCTATATGTATACCAAGTATCATTACAATCCGTTCAGTAGTTTAAGCATGAAAGAGTAACAAACACACAAACAAACAATCTTACAAACTTTCGCATTTATAATATTAGTACCTAAGACTTATCCTGGTCTCTTGAAAAATCACGGGCAAAAATACTTTCAGCGAAATTCAAACTACCATTCATTCTTCTAGATTCAAACCTAACACCATTGTCCTACCAGGTTTCCATTCACCCAAACAGGTGACCAGACCAAAAAAATAATTAAATGCCACAGATAAAAAATACAATAGCCAAGATATCTCGTGGATGACGGAACAATTTCGGTGTTTCAAAAAGCATAATTACGGTATGAAAGAAAATATAAACAGCCTGTATTTGAGTATTTTAATTAAGCTCTGTTTTGGGGACGTTTGTACGCGGTTTTTCATCTCGGATGAAAGTATGATTTCTATCTGGATAAAAGGAAGGCGGTTTTGAGTTTTGCGCGGTTTACACCAATATTTCTTAATGGATGTAGCGTAGAGTAAAAGTCCTTCGGTTTTGGAGATTAACGTTGAGGTTGTCGTCCAGATTGGCGCAGTGGTTCAGCAATGGTCTATTGCGCCGGAGAGTGTGGGTTCGATCCCCACGAGAAGAAAATTATGATGCGATGAACATTGTAATTTTCAACTGTCTGGGTGTTCATTTATCTATAGTATATATGTATTTACAAAAAAAAATATGTTTAACTATATCTATCAGTTATCTAGTATCCATAGTACAAGCTTTGCTAAGTTTGGGACTAGGTGGCGTCGTGTTAAATGGAATATTTATTCATTATTTATTAGAGGTATTCAAAATTTTCCAAACTTAGACACTAATACACCCTTTGTTACACGATTTTGTGGCCTATCGACTATTAAACTATGATTTCAGGGGGCGCATGCTTATTTTTTTTAAATAGAGAGAGACAGAGAAATTCTAACCTAAACTTCATGTTTTGCTTATTTCTCTAAGCTTAACCTTACGTGGTGTTAATAGAGAATATGGTCACCCGAGTGCCAAATCGCCACATGTTTTTAATTTTTTTTTTAATAATTTAAATATAAAAATATATGAAATGCTGAGATATCAATAATATTCTAAACGTATTATTTATTAACATTTTAAATCAAAGTTAGTTCAATATAAATGTAATAAATCAAAATACTCACACGCTTCAGCCGTTTTCGCAATCACCGCGACACGTGGACAAACACACACTACGCTGCGCGAATCGCGAAACGAAACTGCACCGCGACCGTTACTCAAGAGCACATTCAAAATTCAAATTCAGATTTGAAACACAGACTCTATGTAACGCGTCTAGACTCAACCAGATTTGATTTTGACAAAGACTATTTGAAATTAGCAAGTCGTTAATTTTGCTAAACGCTCTTACTATACGCTGAATACTACGTTATAAATACCTACTTACTACTAATATAGATGTCCTTTTAAAATTAAACAGTTCGAAAATCAAAAAGTTAATAACGCCTTCAACGAACCTCCTTATTTCAAAAATCCTAGCCACAAACACACCCGAGAAAAAAAGAACGCAAATTCAAAAATCGAACGTCACACACGCCGCGCGTATTCGAAATGGGATCGCGTGCGCGACGGACGTCCGCGTCGTTCAATTTGCGGCAGGATGCGTCCAATCGCGCCGCTTCCCGCGCCGCGTGACGCAAGCGCACTCCCCAGCGGCCGCCATGTTGGACCGTGCTTCGTTCAGATTGGCCGCAGTGAGTCAGCCGCGGTTGATAACGTCGCCGATTTTTACAAACGTACTCGCGCGTAATTGTATTGTTAATTTTGAAAGCGAAGTAAACATTTTAAATTGTAATCCTATTTGTAATTTTTCACTTATTTTTCACTTGCAGACATAAACCTTCAAGTAAAATATTCCAAGTTTTTACTTAAAAAACTTACTTTTACTTTGTTATTAGAGCGTGAATAGAGATATAAATAAGTTTTAAATCTCTACTACATCTGGTGTTTTACGTCTATTACTTTAAAAATAAAACGAGTCGTTTTACTTACGGACAGTACAATATCCTACTAGGCGTTAAGCGTATTCTACAATAAACGTGGCGTTAACATAACTACCAAAACTTTTTTCCGATTGATTATAAATTTATAACCGCTTGTTAATGAAAACGATTCGTATCTATACTATGACGTTCCATCGTTTATAGCAACCAGGCTCATATATTTATTATACACTAGCTTTCCGCCCACGGCTTCGCTCGCGTGGACCCGGCAATTCGAATTTTTCTCGCCGTAAAAACCATGCTTGAACTTCAACGAACATTTAAAAAAAGAATTGTCCAAATTGGTCCAGTCGTTGTTGAGTTATGCGCTTACCAACACATTTTGCGATTCATTTTTATATATAAGATTATAATATACAATTTTTTCAAGCAATATTTCATAAAAACTTGTCAAGTATCGATTGTCTAAACACATTAAAAGATTGATAAGCCTGCTTGTCAAATAGTGTTATCACAATTATTATGAAAAATATAACAGTATTTTATCGTAATATTAATTAAACACAATAAATATATTAGTGTTACTAGAGTAGTTTGATAATGAATTAACCACTGTTTGTATTTGTGATAGAGCAAGAAAAAAACTAGTCTATTAGCTTGTAACTATATTAAAACTGAATTCATCTATACTAAAAAAAGGTTTGTTTGTTTGTACTGGGTAGGGTCCGAAACAACTGGACTGATTTGGATGAAATTTTGTTCAGAGATTCTTTGAAAACTGAGAAAGAACATGATAATTTTTAATCCGAAATCCTACGGGAACTGGATAAAACCGCAGAGTTCAGCCAGTCAGTAATAAGAAGTGTATTGATGAAGAAGTTTAATTAATATCAGTAATAAGAAGTGTATTGATGAAGAAGTTTAATTAATATCAGTAATAAGGAGTGTATTGATGAAGAAGTTTAATTAATATCAGTAATAAGGAGTGTATTGATGAAAAAGTTTAATTAATATCAGTAATAAGGAGTGTATTGATGAAGAAGTTTAATTAATATCACTAATAAGGAGTGTATTGATAAAGAAGTTTAATTAATATCAGTAATAAGGAGTGTATTGATGAGGAAGTTTAATTAATATGAGTAATAAGAAGTGAATTGATGAAGAAGTTTAATTAATATCAGTAATAAGGTGTGTATTGATGAAGAAGTTTAATTAATATCAGTAATAAGGAGTGTATTGATGAAGAAGTTTAATTAATATCAGTAATAAGGAGTGTATTGATGAACAAGATTAATTAATATTAGTAATAAGAAGTGTATTGATGAAAAATGAATAGCTCTCAGCTTGTATGATTTTATTGCCCAGCGATTTTCGCCTATCAGACGAAAAAACCAGTATTTGAAAGGTAATTTTTTGTCACTACTAGTAACCTTTCAGCACATTTAAATACACATCCTCAAATATTCCATTCCGATTAATCATAATCGATGTTTTAATTTCACTCGCCGTAATGAAAGCAGATTTAATTCAATTATCGTTTATTTGTTCGAGAAACCGAGGTTTAGTTCAACAATAATTAATGTTAAGCGAACTGGTGTTTTTGATCGATTTAATAATTGTATAATTTTCGGTTTGTAATACGACCTTATTATTAACAAATTGAACTACCGAAGTAGTTTATGATAATGTGTGAGTAAGGGGTATCTATGTGTGCGTTGCTTAACTGCGTTTCGAAATCGTATCAACAGAAAAAGAATAACAGAGTTGCACATTAGAGAATAAAAGGCAGATGGAGTGCGGCCGAATAATCGAGTGACGCCGAAAAGCAAATACAAACTTCAAAAGAAAATACTGAAATGTTCGTCTTGTTTGACACAACACGTCACGAGGGCTTCGTAATTTTCAAATTTCACTCACACAGATGCACGTGTACGTACGTAAAGGAACTCTCCATCTGCCCTTTATTTTCTAATAATAAAATTTTGGAACCTCAAGTGATGGACGGTTCCGTATAAAATGCATTAAGTGTGATTTTGTTATTGTTCCATATTTGGTTTATTGATTCGGGCAACACTTGCTTTAGAACCCTTTACCAAGAAAAAAATGTAAAAAAATCTATACTAATATTATATAGCAGAAGAGTTTGTTCGAACGCGCTAATCTCAGGAACAACTGGTCCGATTTGAAAATATATTTTAGTGTTAGATAGCCCGCTTATCGAGCTATAGGCTATATATCCCGATATTCCCACGAGAGCGAAGCCCTGGGGTGCAGCTAGTATTAAATAGTACTAAACGCTAGTTAGTAATGACTGCGTTCAAACGCAGCACGGTTGATTGGAATCCTCGGGGAGGGTAGAATTAAAACCGAGATGACGTCAGGGGCGGCGTGGGGTTATAAAAACAATGCAAGCAGAGAAATAGACATCCAAATAGAACTGTTGATGTAAACTAGCGGTCGCTCGCGGCTTCGCTCGGGTATTAAAATAAATATTCCTGGACACTCAATACCGGATACTATTCGGTTAAAATTTTACATAACCGGATATTCGGCCAAACTGCCATGTTTACATTGTTTTGTTGCTATAAGTTCTAACGCTTGTAATGTTTATAATTATTTTAGAAAATAGATATCTTCAAACCGAATATATACGGCCGAATACGAATAGTGAAAAGGCGCCAAATACCGAATCCGAATCGAAGTTTGTGAGGATGTATGTATGTGTGTTTATTACCCATTCACGCAAAAACTACGAAACCGATTGTGACAAAACTCGGTACTCACATAGGCAAGGGTTCAGATTAACATATAGGCTACTTTCAATCCCGTAGTTGGCACGAGATCAGAAGTTAAGGTGAAACCGCGCGCGTAGTACCAAATAAATGGTCTTCTCATTCACATCAAAGAAAAAGAAAAGAAAAGAAAAGAAAAAAAAAGAAAAAAAAAGAAAAAGACATTTATTCAGCAGTACAGATCAACACATATTATAAAAAAGAAACATCATACATTTCTTTTTCATTTTGTGTATGAATAACGTCCGTTTTCAATAATGTCTCAAAGATTATGGATACATTGTGATCTCAGATTAACTGACATTTGATTGTCAAAAGTCATAACAAAGGCTATCCGTCGACAGCGTATTGAAATCAAAGTAAGTGCAAATAGATAGATTTGCCTGACTTTAGTAAGCAAAACAAGGGTTAAATAGAATATTGAAAATGGTCGTAAATGTTTCTTTCTTTCTAAATATCGCGTCTCTACTTATAAACATACCCAATTCCTGTCACTATGCAAGCGCTGAACGACCGATTTGAAATTCAAATTTGATTTGATTTCGTCACCGATAAACTTTATACACGTAAGTGGGTCGCGGGGAATAATATACTGTTTGTTTTTTTAATCTACTATTGAGGCCGAGGATTTTTAATCGTCTAATTTGGGTTTCACGCTAATTTGAACGCTAATGGATATGGTATTGAAGATACGGATATAGAAATAATCAAATTACCGGATTCGGTTACGGATACGGATATAAAAATATTTCGGATTATCCGTTAGCTTCTAGCTAGTATGCATTTTAATTAGATTTTAGAATACCAACAACCAAATATAATACTGTTAATAACTAAGCGACAGAATAAAAACATTATGCAAAGGACACGGGCAGGTTATAATTGTGATAACGGATCCCATTTAGACTCCACCCCTATCCGAAATTTATCCGAAACATTTACGGATTCGGTTACGGATACGGAGTTCCTTAACATCCCTAATTTGAAAGAAAGAAAGATTTGTTCAAAAACCACACAGAATCAGTTAAAATAATCACTTAACTAACTACTCAGCGTATGCTGCTCCTACGTTAGTCACAGTGCTGATTTTCAGCAACAAATTTGAAGTGACTATAAAGACTATTTCATAATTTTTAAGGTACTTTTTTAACAGCGGGCAAGCGGAGCATGTGGTTCACCTGATGTTAAGTGACTGACCGCAGCCCATGAACGTCTACAACAGCAGTGTCGCAGATGCCGCGCCATCTTAAAGGTACTTTATAAAGGACAACATACGTATTCTAAGAAGTTACCTTAACTTTACTTCTTAATCTCTATTAATCTCTCATTACTTATTAATCACTCTTTTTTATTCTTAATTTGTCCTTCTTACGTTGTAAACGCATACATTTTCTCTTATTGTGTTATTGTCGTGTGTGTGTGATTGAAGTAATTTCATTTGATTTCATTTCATTATTATTATTATGTATAACAATACAATTTCACATAACCAGTATTCCCGCAGTCGGTTCGGTCCTCGTATATAAGGACCCGTCTCGTACCGACGTCATTAAAACGTAACGATTGAATGCCACGTATTGTCTAGCTGAGATTGCTATCCTAATATAAACGAAATAGTCACACTGTATGTATGTCTCTTCACGTATAAACCACTGAACCGATTTGGATGATATTTTGAACTTATGGTAGCTTTTATCACCGAAGTAAAACCGTGGGGCACAGCTAGTGATTATATAATACCGGTATTGTTATTAAAATACCGGTATTAAATAATTATGTTTTAGAATGTCCAACAGTCATCTAGTTTTCATACAAGTTTTGCTTAATTTCGGACTAGGAAGGCGTTGTTTTAAATGTCCGTGAATATTTATTTATTTATTAATCTCTCATTTTATTCTTAATATCCCTTCTCACATTGTAAATATTTTCTCTTATTATGTATACCAATAAAATTTCACATAAACAGTATTCCCGCAGTCGGTTCGGTCCTCGTATATAAGGACCCACCTCGTACCGACGTCATTAAAACGTAACTATTGAATGCCACGTATTGTTTAGCTGACATTGCTATAGTAACGCTGTCTGTTTGTATGGGTATCTTCAAGCATAAACCACTGAACCGATTTGGATGTAATTTTGTGCAAAGATTGTTTGAAACCTGAGAAAGGACTAGCTTATATATTAGCTTATAATAGATATTTTAAAGATATTAAGTACATTTAAGACGTATTATTATTAAGAATAATGTAAACTTTTGGTTCAAACGATTTCTTTCTTTCTTTCTTTCAGCTTTTATCCTTGAAATCCTTGAAAAATAGTTTGAGACTAACGGCCATTTTCAATATTCTATCTATCCCTTGTTTTGCTTACTAAAGTCAGACAAATCTATCTATTTGCACTTACTTTGATTTCAATATGCTAACGACGGATACATTTGCTATGACTTTTGTCTATCTATTGAAATATAATTTGACATAACAATCTATCCATAATCATTGATACATTATTGAAAATGGCCGTAGATACCGTAGTGTTAAATGTTCAGGAATATTTATACCTATATTTCCTGGTACAAAAGTATTTCTGCTGTCTGTTACATACGGGTTCTTATAGAGTGCCTCTCGTACCGGCATCATTAAAACGTAACGATTGAATGCAGCGAATTGTCTATCTGAGATTGGTATGGTTAAACAATACCGGTTCGTAATACCGGTATGCATATCATATTCGGTTTTAAAACTGTTTTTTAAGCTAGTCCCTAGATTAACATGATTTTTATCTATCATCTTGTCAAATTATATCCCAATTCACTTAACCATTTGCGTGATTGAGTAACAAACATCCACACATACAAACTTTTATTAACAGTAGATACTGCTTAAGGACAATGACATATGATACTTTTAATCCCGGATATGAAATCCCGGGTTATATAGGCGAACTCGCAGGGCATAGCTACTATATAATATTAGAAGAAACTTTTTTTTTGTTATAGCAGGCAAGCGGGGCATGCGGTTCACCTGATGTTAAGTGACTGACCGCAGCCCGTGAACATCTACAACATCGGAGTGTCAAGATGCTTGGGAGAGGAGCTGGACAGAACGGGAGAGGAATGGGATGGGAATACAGGCCTCGGGGCGCCCGCTCACCGTACGAAACACAGTGCAATACTGTTTCACAAACTCTTATATTAACAGTACTGTATAAAATAATATCTGTCAGCTTATATAAGTATAACCTGTTTTTACTAAGATCCGGCAGCATTCTGTAAAAACCTCAGTGGTTTGTTGGATGCTGTCCTGTACCTATGTATCTTTTTGTTTTTTTATTAATAAAGATATTAAAAAAAAGTCTTTTGTATTTGGTAGCGAATCTCTGATACCACACTAGCTCCAGCCTACGGCTTAACCACGTTAAAACAAAGACACTTACATCACTTATAACTGCAGATCTGCTCGAGCAATTCGGAAGTAAATTCTTAGAGATAGTTTAGCACCAGGTGAATGAGATTGGATACTTTTACACCCGTATTCTAATACGTCCTCGAGCATTCCTCGACTCCACTCAACCTCTGTCAACGAAAATTTACATTCTGAGTTGGAAAAAACTCTACTAACTCACGTCCACTCACGTTAAGAAAATTTCGGAAAAGAAAATTTAACACCTCCATTCGTGCGATCTATTTATGAAAATATTATATTTTTATGTTATGAATTTTCGATTGAAATTCGTCATACGTCATATTTGACGTAACCTGAGTGGAAGTAAAATTAAGGTAACTTCTTAGAATACGGGTGTTAATCTCTGACTCTGTTATATCTCATGATCTTGTGTATTAACCATGTTTTATGCAAATAAAATATATTATTATATTATTCGTTTTATATAGGTGAAACCACAGGACACAGCTAGTTTATGCTATTAGAAGTAACGTTTGACGCTAACCCAAAAAAATACTAATGCAAACAAACACAGCCCGTCGATCCGTTTTAAATTCAAGATGTCGTCGATAAACTGTGACAATACACTTTAAACATATTCACAGAATTAGAATTTGATACAAAAACTCTCTTACGTACACAGTATTAAAAGTATACAGTGGTTGCATGATTTTTGACGTTACAAAAGAAAGAAAGAAAGAAAGAAAGAAAAATATTTATTTGCAACAACAACTATACTTATACTATATACATACATACATTTTACAGAAATAAATATAAACATTTTACAAAGATACACATAATAAAAATACATATTCACATAATTGGTGCGAAAAGGTTCGAACTTAGCAGTCTCAACTCAGAACTCAGAACTCAAAGTCAGGGAGAATAAAAGGCAGGTGGAGTGCGCCGAAGACTCGAGTGACGCCGAAAAGCAAATACAAAAACGTTTGTATACTTTGACGTAAGGCTTTGTATTTTTTTATTTAATGTATTGTGTTTTATTACATTGTAAGATTTGTTTCCAGCATAAATAAGAAAATGGATAATCCTTTGGGTTAAGCGGATTCATTAAATTACAATGTTCATTACATAATAATTTTCTACTCGTGGGGATCGAACCCACACCCTCCGGCGCAATAGACCACTGACACATCCACTGGGTCATATAATGTTATGAACTTAGCATACACTGCATCAATTCTACTACGAATATTTGTTGCTCTCTTTTCTCTATCGATCGATCTATTAGAATAGGCTAGCACGTGGCTTGCATACGTTTTAAAATACAAAAATCCCTTCGTGGAAATTAATCTTTACACTTCCTTGGGCTGCACACTCTATGAGCAAAAGTCCCTTAAAAATAAACAGAAAAAAAAACAAAGTTATCCATCGATATGTTAACATTAACAAAAAAAGGTTGACGACATTCGACATTTCGAACAAAAAAGCCACGGCCATATTTACAAAGATGGCGTCGCCATTTGAATTTCGAATATCCCGTGCCACCGTTATCACGGCGGGGTCAGCGCTTCCTATCGCACTTATCGGTGTCGCTTCCCGTTCGATGTTTGAAATATTGATTTTTTTTTTCATCCACGTTCCGCGAATTTTCGAATTTCGAAAAAGGTCCGTTCGAAAAGGTCACAGTCGTAATCGGATGTTGACAGGAGTGATATTGACTTTTTTAAAAATGGAACGCGGGTTGATTGATTGCACAGACACATAATATTTTACGCAAATATTTTGGTGATTGTATAAACACGTGGGCTGTTTAGGTATTTTGGTTTAAAAAGGATATCTTTTTTGGATTTATTAGAAAATTTTATTGAACACATTATTTTTGTTTAGTTTAGATTCTTACGTTTAAGTTTCTTGAAGTCTATTTTTAATTACTCATTGTTTGTTTAACATGCAATGAAAGAGCCATCGTCAGATTCTGTATAGGAATCTCTTGAATAAATATATACAATTTTTATTTAACACTATCGACATAACATAATAAAATACTAATAATATTGAATAAGGCAAACAATAAATATTCTGGGACATTTAACACTACGCCATCTAGTCCAAAACTAAGCAAAGCTTGTGCTATGGAAAATAGATAACTGATAGACATTCTTATACATACTTTTTTTGTAAATACATTCATACTATAGATAACCTAGACAGTAGAAAATTACAATGTTCATCACATCATAATTTTCTACTCGGGATCGAACCCACACCCTTCAGCGCAATAGACCATTGCCACATCCACTACGCCAATCGCCAATAACAACAAATGCCATATCTTTCTTTTCAGTAACGTTCCCTTGCAAAATATTCTCAAAATCTTCCAATCGTGATAAAAGTAACGTAAGCTTCACAAAACCTTTAATTTGTTACAGATCCGCAATCACCGTAAATGCACCAAAGAATTCAAGATGGCCGCCTGTCAAACGCAACCGTCGCTTATCGGGATGCTGCCTTAGACACGAAATACTGATAGGATATCTCCAATTTGTAATGTACCAGAACTACTCTTTTCTTAGAGTAGCTTTAATTTTGTAACAGTATATATATACATATGTGCGTATAATTGAGGTATATTACAAATTTTAAGGCCCAATGCAATAATCTTTCTGGTATCATGTGACATAAAATTGTATGAATTTCCTGTATTTTAATGGATATTCTGATGTGAATAAAGATTTGTCTACTATTTATTGTTTATTGTCTAATAGGTACTGTCTGTACTACTGTCTACTGTTTACTGTTTTTTGTCTAATAGCGTCTTTGACTTGCAAAAGAAAATCTCCGTAAATGCAATAATAATAATTACTATTATTTATTTCAGACACAGGATCCATAAGTACATACCATACCCTTACAAATTTACAATTAAAAAATATAAATATAAAAAATCTTCTCACAGATACAAAATCCTACAGTCTCCGTAAATGCACCAAAGAATTCAAGATGGCCGCCTGTCAAACACAACCGCGGCTTATCTTACTGCCTTCAACACAGGCTGATACATTGATTAGATATCAATTTATAATGTACTATTGTTAGTTGGATTTCCCTCAAAAGTAGCTGCATTTCGATACAAGATTTTTATAGATTGATTATATAATATTATGTGAAAGCTTTTGTTTGTGTGTCCAATGTCAATCACGCCTCAACTACTGAACGAATTTGGATGAAATTTTGTACATATATTGTTTAAAACCTATAAAAGGACATAGAATACTTTTTATCCTGGAAATTTCACGGGAACGGAAGACATACTCGGTTGAAACTACAAGGCACACCTAGTCTATACATATAAAACTCAAGGTGACTGACTGACTGACTGACATAGTGATCTATCAACGCACAGCCCAAACCGCTGGACGGATCGGGCTGAAATTAGGCATACAGGTAGATGTTATGACGTAGGCATCCGCTAAGGGTTTTCAAATCACACAGGTACGGGTAAAACAGACATACGCGGGTGAAACTGCGGGACACAACTAGTGTATAATAAACACTTACCTCTCTTTTGTCCATTTCTTAATATTCTTTCAGCTCGCGATGTGATTAGCAGACATCTTTTAACTGTAAACAAGCAAACATAGCATAAATATCTAATGATTTTTGCTACAGTTTATCTACACTAACATCAAAAGGAAAATTTGTTTGTTTGGTTGAATAGACTCAAAAACTACTAGACTAGGAGAGTATTCAGGATAACATATAGGCTACTTCTAATCCCCGAATTTTCCATCAGAAGTTAGATACACGGGTGAAACCGCGGGGCGTGTTTAGTATCCTAATAATGTGTTAGTATGTCTATTTATATCTTTAAATTTACTATATATACTAGCAATTTCGCGACCCATCCAAACCGCGACCGCTCGTAACGTAGCTTAACTTGGAATATAATATTACAAGCTCTCATTGTTTCATCTACAGTATCGATGTCAACGTATTGTCTAGGGGTGGCAACTGGGAGATTTTATTTAATTTTAATATACACTAATATAATAAAGAGCAAAACTTTGTTTGTTTGTAATGAATAGATTCAAAAACTACTGGATCAATTTTAAAAATTCTTTCACCATTCAAAAGCTACATTATCCACGAGTAACATAGGCTATATATACATATTTTTCATCATCAAAATATCTAGTTTATTCGGTGTTTAATGCACGCCAATATTCAGTTTCCATACTTCACGGCTATTATGGAATTATCCGAAACAATTTAACATCGTTATATTAATTGATAAGTCTCCCAAACAACAAATCTGTAACATCTATATAATTATAAAAAACAAAGGCAACACGAATTTATTATAATATATGTATATATTCTTTTCCCTTGCCAATAATTACATCTCTTCCTCTATCTGTGCAGCTTATCCTCTCCTAAAGGTTGTCTGGCAGTAAGCGCTCTAAGCGATAAGAGCGCCTTTTGTGTGTTATGTTACCATATTTTTTTTTTAGTTTTTAAGTTTTATGTAAGTTTTAACACACAATAAAGAGTTCATTCATTCATTCATTATTTTTTAATGGATTTTTAACGCGGTTTATTCCCTGCAATCCCACGGAAACGGGCTATATACGCATGTGAAACCACGGGACACAGCTAGTCTATATATATAAAAGAAAGTCGTGTTAGTTACTCCACTTAAACTCAAGAACCGCTGAACCGATTTAGCTGAAAATTCGTAGGCAGAAGGCTTAGGACCAGGAGAATGACATAGGATACTTTTAATCCCGGAAATCCCACGGGATCGGGCTATATACATGTCAAACCACGGGACACAGCTAGTTGATAATATTAGTAGGCATGAAACTCGCTTGCACAGCCCTAGCCGAGGGGCGCCATCGCGAATTGGGGTCAATTGTTGTTTGTCCATCGTTACGCCATATTGAAATTATTCGGTAATGGAGTAGATTCGCGGGCTGGGCGATGATTGAAATTGAACGTTTTAAAAACATTGTATAAGTTTTTTTAGAATAGACCGATAGAGCAGTGGATACAGCAATGCTCTATTGCGAGGTGTAGGTTCGATACCCACGTAGAAAATAAAGATTGAATGAACATTGTTATTTTCGACTGTTTCGGTGATTTATCTAGTATGTATGTGTATTTATAAAAAGTATGTCTATCAGTTATCTAGTTTCCGTACAGGCTTTGCTTAGTTAAATATTATGAAAAGTATAGCTTGCAATAATTCATAATCATCCTCCATTCTTTCTTCTTACATTGTTAGTATTTTTATACAAAACCTTAATATATATCCTTAATAATATTTTAAATGCAAAAGTAACTGTCAGTATGTCTGTCTCTAATTCACGACTAAACTACTGGACCGATACGGATGGAATTGTGCAGATATTGTTTGAATCCCGAGAAAGAACATAGGACAGTTTTAATAGTGATATACGCGCGTGAAGCCGTGGAGCACAGCTAATAACTGATATTTGCCTCTATTTTCAAGTTTATTCTAAAAATGCTTACAAATGATTGAAATAAAGGCATTTTTTATTCAAATTCACAATAATAGCCCACAGTGATATGAGCTGTAGGCCAGTATGTTATCTATAAGGAAGTGGTAGGTCGACGTTGCTGATAAGATTGGGATTTGTGTATAGTTTCATATTTTGTCTGAATTCAAATTAAATGCCTTTTCATCGTTCAAACTCTACGTTATAAAATGACTTTTCTACTTTTTAGAGTGAAGAAGTCGGTTCTATTTTTTGGCGAAAAGTTATTATTTTTTTCTTTTAGTGATCTGTGAAGGGTATTCACTTCATCTAGTCACAATTCAGTCTCAGAGTTGGAGTCTAATGGGTATATATATCATAAAACCTTAACCTACCCACATGGATGATCAGACATGAAATAAATTTCTATGGGACCACACTGATACTCTACTCTTTCTTTGTCTATACCAAAACTATGAAGAAAAAAGATTTGTTTATTTGTATTGTATAGGCTCCAAAACTACAGGTCCGATTTGAATGAAATTTTGCACAGAGATTTTTTGAAACCCCAGGAATGACATAGGATAGTTTTTGCCCCGAAAATCCTATGAAAACCCGATATATACGCGGGTGAAACCGCGTCGCGCGCTTGTATAGAGATAAAATCATTTTATTTCCTTTCCATTTACACAAACCAATACAAATACTCAGGCACATTCAATCTACAAGACATTCAAACCCCATCAGCGCCGGCCCAGCCGTTCCCCACCCAACAATCGCAGAGCAGCTGCGATACAACAATAGAACGCTAACAATGGTTCTGTAATATCGATTTTTTTCTCTAGGGGTTAAGATTTGTACGTTTAGGTATTGTACGGTGTGATTTTACATTTTTTGGATAATAATAGCACATTCTAAATGAAAATGAATAATGAAAAATTGCTTTATTCATAAAATATACAGTGATACAGTTATACCGCTTCCATTAGGTTTCACTGTGGAAGACAGGCTCTTTCTACAATACACTAATTGAAGCAAGAAAGGTTTACAAATTATAAAGAATAAATAAAAAGAAAAATAATTGATATAGTGTAGAAAATATACAACTGTGGAACCAGGGAATTGTTTTTTGTACAAATCAACTTAATTTAATTGTTTGAAAACCAAAAAATGAAATGAAATTATTATTAGGACTGATTTGGGTGAAATTTTGTACAGAGATTCTTTGAAATCCCAGGACTGAGATAAGATAGCTTTTGTCCCGGAAATCCAACATCCAATCCAGTTTATATCTCCATATAAACGGGCATAATCGCGACCGAATTCTCACTACCACAATTCTACCGAATGCAAGAACACTTCACATATCAAAATCCGTCCAGCCGGTTAGGCTTTACGGCGTTCCAAATAAATAGACACACATGTTCGAAGAACATTACCCTCCTCTCGCAGTCGGGTAACAACGATACAAAGAATTTGTTTGTATTTAATTAAGATACGGTGACGCTTAGCTGGTGAAATCGGATGCTCAGTCTCCATTGCTATTATGGACTTCGTAGAAACGATGACGTAATACAACTATGTGTTGTTCTAGGGAGCAAATGTTATAAACAAAATAGTCAGGTATATGGGAGTAGAGTGCATCAACATCACAAGTAGAGTGGTTGCATCTTTCGACTACAGATCGAGGGGGTTCGAATCCCGGGTGGGACCAAAAACGGGGTGTAGTGAAGAGTTGATAATATGGCACTTTGCCTCGTTGATCTAGTGGCTGCAGTTCTTTGACTACAGATTGAGGGGTCTCGGGTTCGAATCCCGGGACCAAAGAATTAGGATTTTTCTGACAAAGAAATCTTAGTAGCCCTGAGTCTGAAAGTTGGTAGTGTTGGAATACCCCCGTGCCTCGGAGAGCACGTAAAACCGTCGGTCCTGCGCCTGAGCTCTCTCCGGTCGTGTCGGTCTGCCGTCCCATCGGGTTATGAGAGTAAAGGAATAGAGAGTGCACCAGTGATCTATAATATCTCCTGTGTAGCTGGCTAGTCTTTGTTGAGATTGGCCACCATGGCCGAAATCGGTCAGGGTAGCTATTATTATTATATGGCACCTGATTTATTACGTTATGACGATTGAATATAGTGTATATCACTACATAGTATAAAATAAAGTCGCTTTCTCTGTCCCTATGTCACTTTGTATGCTTAAATCTTTAAAACTACGCAACGGATCTTGATGCGGTTTTTAATAGTGATTCAAGAGGAAGTTTTCAATATTATATATTTGTTTTGCTTACTAAAGTCAGACAAATCTATCTATTTGCACTTTGGTTTCAATATCCTATCGACGGATACATATGCTTCTGCCTCTCTATTGTCATATAATCTGACATAACTATCCATAATCATTGATTTCACCCTACGAGAGGTATAAAAATTTTGCCTGGCAGAGATCGCTCGCAGCGATAAGGCATTTTTAGACCTCTATCTATGTAAAATGATTTATAATTT
This sequence comes from Phoebis sennae, assembly GCA_001586405.1. Taxonomy (NCBI): domain Eukaryota; kingdom Metazoa; phylum Arthropoda; class Insecta; order Lepidoptera; family Pieridae; genus Phoebis; species Phoebis sennae. The sequence goes on along the minus strand of LQNK01002831.1, from coordinate 183,768 downwards.
TTATGTGGTGCTAAATAAAATGTTTGCATAGTACAATACTATGAATTGAAACCATACATTCTTCCATACTAAATTTCTTCATACTAGTAACCCACTATCTTCCGAACCTACTACCATTAACCACTGCGCCACCGCGTGCCCTCAATCCATATCAGATAAGTCAACCTTTGTGATAACCCATTGATAAGACGACAAGATACCATTGTGTACGTTATTCAAGAATCATTTTTAAAATAATCACTACATACTATTAAACCAAAGATCTTGAATATATTTGTTACAAAAAAATACACATCTGAATGAGAAAACTTAGTTAAATGCAAACCATTAAACATTGGAGAAATACTGTTTTTGAGGTTACTAATGTGATGTCGTTAATAATATTTTTTTCCGCTTACATTGCAAACGCAAGCTGAACCCTAGGAGATTTATCAAAATAAAAGTTTGTGAGGATGTATGTATGCGTGTTTGTTAGGTACTCTATCACGCAAAAACTACTGAACCGATTATGACTTAGTAGTACTTAATACATATAGGTAAGGGTCCAGAACATATATAGGCTACTTATTATCCAGGAGTTGCGACAAATCAATTCCTACCCCTACTTTTTTGATTTTCGCGCGCCATTTTGAAAGTTAATTTAGCCTAAATCACTACCAAAATCCTATCGAATCTAACAACACCTTACACATCAAAATTCGTCCAGCCGTTTGGTCTGTAGGGCGTGCCAAATAAATGGACATACAAATTACAAACATACAAACGATTAAATGTTTTTCTTTCTTTGAAACGCTCGAAAAACATTATCCTCGTATTCGCAGTCGGTTAAAAACATCAAAAATCAAACTCCTGTGTCCACATCTGTAGGTACCATCTCCAATTGGTTCCCACGTCCAATGCCACGTGGTACGCAGATGCTAAGTGCGTAGAGTGACCACGCGTTATGGGTTTTACGGGATAAATGGGACTGTTATAAAATGGTCACGATGTACGTTATTTGATGGGTTTTGTGATATGTTTCGTATCGTAATACTAAATGTTGTAAGTACTGTGAATTATTATAAACAAAAAATTATAGATAATGTTAACAGTGTCATTGATTTATGTAAAGTATATATATTATATATCTAACTAACTAACTAACTTAAAAAATAACTATTCATAAGTACCTTGAAAAAAATTACATGAATATATATTTTAATATTTACAATTCTAATCTATGAAGTGTATGTGAATTCATAATTTTCCTAAGATCAATAAAACAGCGCTTGTGTGAAAAACGAAATTGACGAATTTATATTGAAAAGAACGACTTGCTATTAATTAATTCAGTTATTAACACATCTGTATTTCAACGAATTTGAAACATTAAATTCTGCAACGTTATTTTTTTTCGTAAAAAACCAATAATATTTAATTAGTTCTCCATTTAACATTTCATGGGACCGTCCGCGAAACCTCCAAAACAGCGTCACTCAGCAAACATGCCGAATACCACAGCAATCGGATAGACGTACGTCCATCCGGGCCCATTCATACGGGCACATACATACAAATTAATACTCATTGTTGGCTGGTTCTAAAGGAGTGAGACTATTGTAATGTACACTTTAGAATTATGGTAGTTGGGTAAGAAAGCAAATCACCATTTCGGCCTAGTTGGATTTTTGACTATAAGACCCGGTTTCTATTTAATCATTTAATCATCTCACATAAAATTTACAGTTTATAAGGAAGATCGACTGCGTCTGTGGTAGTGTACATTGTGCTACAGACACCAGCATCTATAAACGACGGAACGTCATAGAATAGCAGATACGTATCGTTTTCATCTACGAGCGGTTATAATCAACCAATCTGAACAAAGTTTCGGGTAGTTATGTTAACGGCACGTTTATTATAGATAGATAGGATAGGCTATTGTACTGTCCGTAAGTAAAACGACTCGTTTTATTTTTATAGGAATTGGGCAGGTCGACAAGTCTTGGATTCAAATATTATAAAGATGGCTCTAAAAATTACAAAGGTTGTTAAGACAAAACTTCATCAATATGAGACTAGGGAAATTAAGTGTTTGGTGATTACTAGGAAAAAGGATTGATTTGGCTTAGTTAGTTTATTGATTATATATTTGCCTATAGATCGTATTCTTGGGTTCGAATCAAAGTGGACAACAAATATTATTGGATACTAAATGTAATTTTTAAGAATATCAATGATTCATTATAGGACCTAGCCATTTCGTTGGCTAATGCAATGAAGTTTATGTATACGACTTTATTTACGGAATTAATAAAAATCATGCCCAATCTAGCTATCTTTGAGGTAAAATCTTTTGGAATTGAAACGTCAAAATATAAAAAAAAAAAAATTATTGATAGTATGATAGTATGTTTTGTTCCTTTTTTTAAAATACATGTCCCATTTTCATTGCTGAATAAGTGTCTTTTCTTTCTTTATTTCTTTAAAATCAAGTATCACCAGCTAAAATACAGAAAATAATTATTCTAACAGAGAATCAGTGGAACCCTCGACTTACTTACTTCGCATAATGCAATTAAAACTTCAAGTAAAAATGTTTCAAATTCAATTGTGGACCGCCTAGTACCATAACTAAGTATTAACTTTACACTTGATACTTCTGACCGACTTTAAAAGTTTATTTTAACACGTTTTTTATTAAATTGTGTTGCAGCTATGTCTTCCAATGTGTAACAAGTTTTAAGGATACGTGAAAATCATTGATTTCAACTACTGTTCCGGGCGCTTTCGCTGTAGAAGCATAATGTTATATAGCAAATAGCTTTTCTTAATCGATTTCTGAGATAAGAGCGTTCAAACAAACAATTTTTTTCGCTTTATTATACTAAGAAGTTGAACATCCATTATTTTTCATTGACACTCATAGCAAAACATGTGTTTTTGTCTTATCTGGTCTTTAAATGGATCTCAAATCGAGATTTTTATTTCTTATCTGTTTTTGCAGTCTAACACCCGTATTCTAATACGTATCTCGAGCATTCCTCGACTTCACTCAACCTCTGTCAACGAAAATTTACATTCTGAGTCGGAAAAAACTTTACTAACTCACGTCCAGTCACGTTAAGAAAATTTCGGAGAAGAAAATTTAACACCTCCATTCGTTACTTCGACCTATTTATTAATAAAATATTGTATTTTTATGTTATTTCAATCATGAATTTTCGATTAAAATTTGTCATACGTCATATTCGACGTAACCTCAGTGGAAGTAAAATTAAGGTAACTTCTTAGAATGCGAGTGTCAATGGCAAATTGATTAAGCTCACTACTGTATTTCATTTCAGACATTTATCGTAGAACAATCAAAGAAAGATGCGGGTCAGCTGATGTTACGTGATCAATATCGCCCATACTTCAAATTATAAATAAATAAAATAAATACTCTCGAACATTTTACACTACGCCATCTAGTCCCAAACTAAACAAAGCTTGTACTAAGGAAACTAGATAGCTGATATACATACTTAAACATACTTTTTTTGTAAATAATATAGATATATTAACACCCAGACAGTATAAAATTAAAATTTCCATCACATTATAATTTTCTACCCGTGGGAATCGAACCCACTCCCTCTGGCGCAATAGACGTATCCACTGCGCCAACCGAGCAGTCAAACAGTATTTTAAAATACTTACAAACATACCAAAAATTAATTATCCATACTTTGTCATTGTAAAGAAAAAAATCATAACAGAATGTGAATTTTACTTCAATACGCCTCCTAGAGACAAGAGGCAATTACTCCCCCGAAAATATATTTTAAATTAACTTACAACGCTTTGTGTTCAGAAAAATATCCGCTAATTAGTCTCATTGACGCCATCTTGAATTGTAATGACGTCATACGTTATTATACCGTATTTGCGGTTACGAATGTAAGCTCAATTTTTATTAAATTTCATCTAAAAATGACATAGTTCCCGAATTCGGCTCCTACTCTTTTATTGCTGAATATATGCAGCAGATTTAGCCTTTTTTACGAGGGGACATGCCTTCGGTTACCCGGCCATCTGGGGAAACGACCGGGTTATGTCGGACTTGCACTAACTAAAACCCCTCGATGTCCCTTCACACACCTTGTGGGGGTGTTGACAGGCACGCCGTAGCAAGCAGAATTGGTCTATACACATGCATTCTAACCCGTCGCCACACGGGTTTATGTATTGTATTTTAAAACTAGAAAAGAGGAATCTGGTAGACTTAATTAACACTCAGACATTAGAATATTACAGTGTTCATCGCATCGACATTTTCTACTTGTGAGGATCGAACCCATACCCTCTGGCGGAAGAGACCATTGCTGTGCCCACTACGTCAATCGGGTTTTAAGTTTTGAATTTTTACCTCATTTCCTCTGTTACTCGCATATCCTTACAATGATCTGTACAACGGACAACCGTATGGGTACAACACATTGACAGACATTCAAACTAACATAAGCATTTTGGACCAAATATTGATTCATTATACATACACGTGTTAATTTAAAATATTAATAAATTTTATAAAATTTCGATATTTACACGCTTCCAACAATGTTATCATGTTGTTACGAAATATAATTACGCTGATAAACTTTGTCAATACCGATAACAGAGTACCAACAATATCTGAAGATACAATGGTTTATTTTCATTTTAAATTATGTGTAATAATTGCTTTTACACGGGTTAATGTTAGGGAAAATACCAAGATTAAAATATATTTAGGGACATTTAACACAACGCCATCTAGTCCCCAACTAAGCAAAGCTTGTACTATGGAAACTAGATCACTGATAGACATACATAAACATACTTTTTAGACAAATAAACATCCAGACAGTAGAAAAATACAATGTTCATTTCAGAATACTTTTCTACTCGTGGGGATCGATCCCACACTCTCCGGCGCAAGACCATTGTCACAACCATTGCGCCAATCGGGTTGTTGCAAATTTTTCGAAATAGTAGCATTTTGTTATTTTCGGGAACGATTATTTCGGGTCCTCCTAAAGTATGGACACCCTACTTTTTAAAACATCGAATATGACAATGACAATCGAGTTTCATACGAGAATTTTCTAATAGATTTTATAGTTGTTATTCGCTATTTTTATTGAAAAAACTAGTAAAAACAGAATTACTCTTACAATATTCTTATTAGTCGAAAATCGGTTATTCACAGTCGATTTTTAAATTTTTGCACAATCGATTTTTCCCATTCGAAATTCAAATCAACTTTACTACACCATTCGAATTCGAAAATTTACTAGCGCATCCGAATTTGAAATCGACCGTTACAATTTAGAACAAAAATTCATTTCGAATTTGAAATCAAAACCGTTAGCATTTCAAATTTAGAATCAAAAATCGGTTTACATACGCACGTCCCATTCAATCTATTAGCCCCTCACCGGATCTGATGCTTAGATGAATTGGGGAGATGAAATTGAAAAGGGGGGAGGCTCAAATTACTTGACACTTCGTTTTCAAAGCGATTATGGACTCTATTACGTGAAGATACGGTCGGTGTTGCATTAACGTTTCGGGTACTATGTTGAATTATTATTTTATCGCATGTTAGTTCATATTTTTCATGTATTTGTAGTTTTTTGTATGTTAAGACAAATTGAAATATTATAGTTTAAGTATTTAATACTTTTTAATTTAAAACAAAGTCTTACATACAAAATCATATAGGTATAGCTTCTTGCCCCAGATTCGCTTGTAATCGAATTTTCTTTCTTTGAAGACGAAATTTCAAAATAATTTTCTGTGCTTTGTTCTGAAGGGAGTTTTTTCACCAAAAATCTACATTTCTACTCCTGTGGTTTATCCTCTGCGATACTAATATACTCCAAGTCCTACTAATATTATAAATGCAAATAATTGTGAGGATGCATGTATGTATCTGTCTCGCAAACTACTGAACCAATTATTATGAAACTTGGTATTTCTATAGGTAAGCAGAATAACATATAGGCTACTTCTAATCCCGGAATTCCCACAGCATCACGGGTGAACCCGCGGGGCGTGACCAGTACCTAAGTATTCATAGTCTTGAATAAATGCTAAATTTTCTCATGTCCCGACCCATAACGCCCCGTTTCCTCTACTCTGATACATCAATCATTACAATTATATAATTCTAGACTACTTCAATTTAATACTAGTCCTGCCCGTGGCTTCGCTTGCGTTCAATTCGATGTATACAGAATACAGATACTGGGTATCTTAATCCAATGAAAACGAAATTTCATCCAAATGCATTCAGTAGTTAAGATATTGACAGACAAACATACGAACTTTCACAATAGTAAATGTATCCTACATTTAATTCTTATTAGAAAATCGTACACTGATAAGATTTTTGACGACCAATAATTACGAAGCTATTTTATGTTCTACATTAAAGTACCAATATTAAAACAACTGTTTAAATTTATTATCTACTTAAACAATTATATAACAATACTTACCTATTTACGAAAATTATCGCAAATTTGCAACGCCTTTAAAATTCTTGCCCGCCCAAATTTTGCACAAGAACCGTGACATAACGAAATTCGATCACTGATAATGATAATTATGTGTATTAAATAGTAGAAACACTAAAAAACATGATTTCATGTTTGTTTTAAAGGGAATTTCTGAAAAAATTGTAATTTCAACGGAGGACGCGTAGTGACTGACTGACGTAAAAATAGATCGAGTGAGGGGAGTAAGACGTTTGACGAAAACAGCGATGCAAGCGCTTTAATATTTGTGGAGTTACATGAGATTTTTATTAAAAGTTTAGGTGAATGTCAATTTGTACGATTTATTTTTTTATTTGATAATTTAATTATTTAATAAGTTTTAATGATAATATCCGTGTTAATAGTTTTACAATGTAAATTTGTTTAATTTGTACTTTTTGCAATGTCATAAAATGAATAGCCGAAATTTTATTATGTTCATTCTGTCATTAAGAAAGTGTTATACATATAATATAACATATTGTTTTAAATTATGATGTAGACAAATCATCTGCCATTTTAGAGCAAGCAAGAGCTCAAGAATACCAGAAGTCAAAAATATAAGTAACAAGCTAGAGAAGTACTTATTAGGTTAAAATTATGGCTTTTAGCGCACCCAAAAATGAACTAAATGCAGAATGTAATAACCTATTATTTCTATGAATATTTTTTACACCTCATTTCAATATAGAACTAATAAATAAGTTAGTTGTGATCCTAGAATCGAATATAAACTTAATGCTATCTCCTTGTTAATATAATCAATATTTAAACGATTTTATTATCAAAAATAAACTGTGTTATATAAGGTAAATTGTATATGTAAATCCTATAGTCTGACTGTATATTTTTGGGAGGATACTTACATTATTCAACGAATCTACAATAAAAATTCGAATTATTACATAAGTTACTAGGTGCATATATATTTATATTATGTTTCCTATTTAATAGTAAATATTAAATAACATAATCAGTAATATTATTGTTATTCAAAATGCAATAGAAAAATGCGTAATATCGCTAGCGCTCTAGCGCTTTCCGCGCGAACGCAAGCATATCGCTCTCAACCAATGACTGCGCTGTATTTTATGAGCATTACGTAATGTTTTTATTATTAACTAGTATTGGCCATGACTTTCGATAGGAATTTATTAGCTTACAATGTTGGAATACTCCTGTTTTTGTAATTCAGATGGACTAATTGTTCATTGTATATCATTTTTTTTATTTGGCGTACCTACAGGTTATAAATCAAGAATAATTTTTTTAATGTAAAAAATGCAGAATAAAAAACATTAGCATGAGAAACAGAGAGGGAATATTATATATTTTTCTTTTTAACATGACACGCGGACTTGATATTTTCTTCCCTCAAAACTCTAATTTATGCAGAAAATTCGAAACTCTTTAAAATATTAACGTTCATAACATAGTTACAAGGAAAATACTTAACAATAACGTAAAAATACCGGCGTGTACAAGATAATTTATCTGTGGCCCGCCATTTTGTTTCGCTTTGAGCGAATTTTTCGAATACCTCTGTCATACCGCCATATTTGTTAGACGTGTTCTAAATTCAAAATTAAATTACAAAATTGAATTCAAAGTGACGTTTTGTTGTTATGATCAGAGAGGGTGATGGGAATTTTGTAATAATTATTTAATGGTAATAAATTGTAATTATTAAATGGATATTTTTTCAACTAGCTGTTGTTGTCGACTTCGCTTGCGTTAGAAGCTTTAAAAATGCCTATGTTCACTTGTAGATTTAATTCAACATTAATTTTTACTGCTCATTTATTTCTACAGGATTCTTTCTACGACATCTATACAAAATATTTCCTAGGCGTTAAGTAAATATGAATCGAGGAATCTTATTGTCTAGCCAAATTTCATAAAAATTTGTCTAGTCATTTTGGCGTTCAAACATCCAAAGTCCAACTCAATATTTCTGTAAACAAACAAATTATTTTTATATCCAATCGAACACTTGAAAGACATTGAAATACGAACGTATTGTAAATTACAATTTGAATACAATACAAATTAGCATACCATTCAAAGTCCATTTCAAAAATCGAAATAAAATTTCCTACAATTTCGCTGTGGCAACATTTAAGAGAAATTAGAACCGGGGTTGCCAGCACGAAAGTTTTGGAAGTTGAACATAGAAACACTCTCAAATGTCCCATGGAACTTGGGAAAGGTTTTTGTTGTTGAAACTTTTTCGCGGCTTGCCTATCGACGGGTTTTTTAATAAAAATATATAACATGGCCTGTTGAAAATTACAGATTACATAATATCCTACTACTATTATAAAGGCGAAAGTTTGTAAGTATGGACGTATGGATGTTTGTTACTCTTTCACGCAAATCTACTGCACCGATTATGATGAAGCTTGGTATACATACAGGTAAGGGTTCAGAATAACATATAGGCTACTTTTAATCCCGGAGTTGCCACGGGATCAGACGTTACGCGGGTGAAACCACGGGGCGCGGCTAGTATCTAATAAAAATAGAAGGCTATTATAATAGCTATGTAATCCTTTTTTATAAAAAAGGATTACATAATATACTTGTATACAAATAATATGACCCGATAGGCGCAGTGGATGCAGCAATGGTCTATTGCGCCAGAGGGTGTGGGTTCGATCCTCAGAAGTTGAAAATTATGTGATGAAGATTGTAATTTTCTGTCTGGGTGTTAATTTATCTATAGTTTGTAAGTATTTACAAAAAAGGTATGTTTAAGTATGTCTATCAGTTCTGATAGTACAAGCTTTGCTTAGTTTGGGATAAGATGGCGTAGTGTTATACATAATATACCTAGGAATATTTATATTTATATTTATTTATGAAGCGTAAATGTTTAGGATATTATAACTATGTTTGTAATAATTCACAAAATAACTACTAGACCGAATTCCAGAATACTTTTACAATTAGTAAGCTGCTTTTTAAGAGAGTGACTTAGATTATAAATAACATGTTACGGGAGCGGAACCGCACGGAAGGCCTAGTCTATATTAATATTATAAAGAGGAAAGATTTTTTGTTTGTATTGAATAGGCTCCGAAACTACACGACCGATTTGGATGAAATATTGTACAGAGATTCTTTGAAACCCCAGGAATGACATAGGATAGTTTTTATCCCGAAAATCTTAAGGGAACGGGATATATACGCGAGTGAAACCGCGGAACTCAGCTAGTTTATTATAAGTAGCTAACACGTTTAAAATTGTTATATTGTATAACTGATTTGTAATGAATACAAATATTATTTATTTGTAGTATAAATTTTTATTTCCATATTTTTCGTTTTAATTTGTTACCTTATACATTATTTATCATTTATGTAAGTAATTCCTTTAACAATAACTAATTAATAAAATAGTCCGAGAGACTGTTTTGAATTTATTTTACATTTTTAATAATTCCAAATCCCACAATTTTAATATTAATATCATTTGAAAATAACTAGCAATACTAAAAAAATAATTAACCAAGCCCAGCGCAGCGTAAAGTGAAAAATTTTCACCGTTCGCAACTCCCGTAATGCGAATACTGTGTCGACTAAAAGGTATAATTACTGTGGGGTCCCAACGTGCCTGACCATCTGAGCAATCATCAAGTAATTAGTTATATTTACTAGTTACCAGCCCTGGCTTTGCACGTAATGTTCTGTATAACTACGGAATTAAAACTTAGTAAAACAATCAAACCTTAGATTTTTGTTTGTCATGAATAGGCTCAAAAACAACTGGACCGGTTTTGAAAAAACTCTTTCACCATTGCCTATGCCCCCCCCCGCGGTTTTACCCGCATATATTCCGTCTTTCCATGGGATTTCCCTTTTTCGGGTTTCAAAAGTTGTTGATAAATAATTTCATCTAAATCGGTTTAGGCGAGAAAAAGAGACAGTCATTCAGATAGACAGAGTTACTTTCGCATTTTAATATAAGGACTATATTAAATGAAATAGTAACAGTGATATAGTAAAAAGTGAGGATAACAATTAACAAACACTATTGTGTTTTGTCGAAGAGGTGATTTGTTTCAATCCGTGTTTGTTTTTCTCCAATACACCGCAACACATTCGCAACCTCTAGCATTGTAATAATGACTTGCAGCAGAAAACACATCTACGTAGAAAGAAAAAAGGCTCTCTATTATACAGAACTATACAGAAAAAAAATTGATTAAATTCTGCTCAAAAAGGTATCAAAATTTGAATTTTCGAAATGTTTGTTATAATCTGTGTATTTGACAGATGATTTTTAATCTGTAGCATTTATTTTTATTTTATTTTGTTTAGCATTTATTTTGTTTATTTTAATATGTGACATTTTACGGACAGTTCACTGTCCGCCATCTTGTTTCTGAAGTGTAAAAAGGATTTTAATAGAAATATTTGTTGATTTAGCACACAATTTTTTGCTATAAAAGGCCTGTAATACAGTCGAAGCTTCTAGCATGTACTGCAATAATAATATAGCAGTAGAACAAAAGAAAAAAGGCTCACAATTATACAGAACGTAATACATGAAATCTATATATAATCGCGAGCTATCACAAAAAGCGCTTTAAGCCGACCAAGCTCGACCTACTTCGGAACAATGAATATGATCTTTTACCAGCTTTGTCACAAATAGTCGTGTGGGGATTAATGCACCTTCGGGTTTCTAGTGCCAGTGGCATTCAGTTTATAATCTGTCACATTTGACTATTAATCTATTGGCCATTCCGCCATCTTGTTTAACAAAAAAAAATAGATGCAATTCTGCTTATAAAGGATCGAAATTTGAAAATTCGAAATGTTTGCTATAATCTGTGAATTTGACAGATAATTTTTAATTAAGTGTCATTTTACTGTGTTACATTTAAGTGTCATTTTACTGTGTTACAATGTGTTTACATTTAAGTGTCATTTTACTGTGTTACAATCTGTGACATTTGACTATTAATCTATTGGCCATTCCGCCATCTTGTTCAATAGAAAATAAATAGATTAAATTCTGCTCATAAAGGTATAGAAATTTGAAAATTCGAAACGTTTGCTATAATCTGTGTATTTGACAGATAATTTTTAATCTGTAACATTTAAGTGACATTTGACAGACAATTCACTGTCCGCCATCTTGTTTCAACGATCTGAAGTGTAAAAAGGATTTTCATAGAAATATTTGTTGATTTACCTCACTATTTTTTGCTATAAAAGGCCTGTAATACATTTGATGCTTCTAGCATTTACTGCAATAATAATACAGCAGTAGAACAAAAGAAAAAAGGCTCACAATTACACAGAACGTAATACATGAAATCTATATATAATCGCGAGCTATCACAAAAAGCGCTTTAAGCCGACCAAGCTCGACCTACTTCGGAACAATGAATATGATCTTTTACCAGCTTAGTCACAAATAGTCGCGTGGGGATTAATGCACCTTCGGGTTTCTAGTTCCAGTGGCATTCAGTATAATCTGTGAGCTATAATCTAGATAGATTTTTAATCTGTGCCATTAGTCATTTAAGTGACATTTGACGTTTAATTGATTGCCCGCCATCTTGTTTTGATTCGTATTTAAATATTTGTTTATGTATTGCTTTTTATTTTATTTGTTAATGCACCTTCAGATGGACGTTTCAACTGAATTTAATTTATAATCTGTGCTATTTGATAGATGACTAACTTATTTTCTTGATAAAGTATGAATTTCATAAACTGTAATTTTGTTATGTTATAGTAGTAAAGTTGAAAACATGTTGCTGTTTTCAAAATCATTGATAGATTGTGTACTTATTTTGTAAATATGTTATTGTAATTGACTGTTATGTTTGTTGAATAAAATAAATAAAAAATTCCAACAATTTAACGGAAGAATAATTTAATAAATATGAATAAATATTTTATGTTATCAATCTAATTCATGTTTGATTATTATTCGAACTAAATTGAATACAGCTTTAGTTTTTTTTATTGGATCAGTACCAACATCGTCTACGACAAAAATATTACTTTCCTATAAATCGTCTAAATTCAAAAAACCTTAAAATTCCGAATTGAAAAATAAATTTACAACCAGCTTCTATACACTAGAACCATAGACTATAGAACGTCAGTTTAATCAACCATAGATTATATTTAGATTAATAGTTAGTCCAATAAGCGATTGTCAAAGACTAGGAATTTGCGTAGACCAAAAGCTATGCGTTTATTACTAGGTCTAGATAAGATATAGACATACATAATATAGTGAAACCTGGTTAAGTAAGACAAATAGGGACCTGCTAATTCGTTTCACTTATATACTTACAATCCACCCCGTATCTATCGAGCCAATACGAGAACGATATACTAGCGACCCGCCCCGGCGTTGCACGGGTGCAATGCTGTTACTACAACACTACAAAAAAACTGGGAACGTTGTATATAAAGATTAGTACATTATTTTTATACCTCTCATATGGTGAAACCTCACAAATAACAGTATTTAAAGGATGTTATCATACATATTAAACTTCCTCTTGAATCACTCTATCTATAAAAAACCGCATTAAAATCCGTTGCGTAGCTTTGAAGATTTTACCATTCGAAGGGACATAAGAACAGACAAACCGACTTGTTTTATACTATGTAGATTAGGCAGCGAACAGATTAGATTATATATAATTAATTGTTGGTCACTTTGCAAAGTAATCTACACTTTCAGTTGTCGACGAAGATACGCAATAGCCCTGCTATAAAATTCCACCGCACAATCTAAGTTATTTTATAATCTACGCACAATGCCTTTGCATCTTATACACCTTGCAATAAGCGCATAGCTTTTACCCTGACCACATTCCTTGCCTTTGACAGACGCTTATTGGACAAACAATGATCTAGACTAAATAGTCTATGCTTGATTAAATTGTCTATGGTACATTTTGATAGTCTATGCCCCGTATAAGAACAATTTATTTTCAAAGTCAAAGTCAAAACGTTTATTGTAAATTGGCCTCTTTCAAGACGCTTTTAGAACGTCATATACATTAAATAATAAATATTTTTTCTTTACCACCGATTCGGAAGGCTGTCTCTACCGAGAAGAACCGGCAAGAAACTCGAGTAGTTGCTCTTTTAATAAAGTTTTAATACAATGTGGAATGTTTTACAATCATTTGAACTGTGGATGTTGTACGCATACGGTATGATATCTTATGTAATATACGTCTATTGTAATAATCTAGACAAAACATACTCTATGGTTGATTAAATTATCATAGTCTGTGGTACATTTTGATAGTCTATGCCCTATTAAATATAATACTTTTTGAAGGATTTTAAACGATTATTTTACATTATTATTAACCGGACGTTTCGAGCACTTTACAGCGAGCGTGGTCACGGGTGACTGAGATGACAGTTGTCTTCATGAGTGTTTCAAAAATTGTGTGTCTACCTCCTGTAGTTTCGGAGCTTATTCGATACAAATAAACAAATCTTTACTCTTTATATTTGATTTTTGTGGTCAAATACCTGCCTGTCACCCATAAAAAAAAACAAAAAAGATAGATAAAAAGGATGTTTGTTACTGTTTCACGCAAAACCTACATAACAGATTTAAATGAAACTCTACAGTTTTGAAAAAGTCTTTCGTCTGATTAGTCTTTCAAAACTGTACAGTCATTTGAGAAACCGCGGGTACAGTAACGTCTTTAAAAACACGATAAGATGGCGTTTAAAATAACGGTAAATACTGTAAAACCAACAAAAATATAATCGTGTAATATCCCGCTATGAAACATTTTCATGAAAAACCACAATGCTGCCAGCCAAAATTTAATTTAACTTCTGTTATATTAAAATACCTGTTTATAAAGGTTGGTTTAGATGAGCTCGTATTATGAATTTTTTAATACTGTTTTTGTATTATAGTTTTTTAAACAAATTTGGTACTTTAAATGGTCTGTTTTTGTAACTATGTTATTTTTATTTAATTACATATATGAAATTATTCTATCGACAATTATTAAGACATACAATTTTTATTTTTTAACAATGTAAAAAGGAACATTATTTATAAAAAAAGTACCGTATGAAGTGAAATACTAGAAATCGAACTTACGAAAAAGGCTATTTGCAATCAAAATAAAAAAAACTCAAATTGCAAGATAATGTTAAAAATTTCAAAAAAATATTTGAATTTTATTACAATTTCAAAACACATTAAACAAGTGTGTTTGAGTCACCTATATAGTTGACTAACTGATCCGCGCGGCTTTGCTCCCGTAGCATAATGTCACATATATATTATAGCCTATAAAATATAGCCTATGTTACTCGTGGATAATGTAGCTTTCGAATGGTGAAAGGATTTTTAAAATCGGTCCAGTAGTTTTGGAGCCTATTCATTTTTTTTATTTGTTTTTAAATTTTTAAACGCGGTTTTTATTTATTTCAATTTATTTACAATTTATTCATACAATTCACATTAAATTCACGATACAAAACAAATTCTATTTAGATTTTTCCATAATTGAATGAGACCTGCAGACCTGCTTATATCTTGTGCCGTAGATCTGCCGCCTTCCAGATTTAAAAGCACACAATTTATATTAAAGCGAAAGAAACATATATTAATTCATTACAAACAAATAGACAAAATTTTCCTCTTTATAATATTAGTGTAGATAACAAAAAATTGTTAACAGCTATTTAATTATGCCTTACCGAGTGTGTACTACCCTGATGCCGTAATGAAATTCCTTTACAATTCCCTTTGTAAACTGTCTTGACGAAGTTACGGGTATTCCTAATATTTTTACCTAACAACTATATACGTCTCGTAATACACATTAAAAAAATGACAATGAAAAAATTAATGACAAATGATTTGGCATCACAAAAAAAATATACATAAATACATAGGAAATATTTATTTTTATAAACTGTTTCATCCGCGTATATCTGCTTTCCCCGTATAAAAAGGCTCAAAAACTACTGGACCGATTTTAAAAATTCCTTCATCTTCGAAACTACAATATCCACGAGTAACATAAGCTATATTTTAAAGTCTATATATACAATAATGCTACGGGAGTGAAGCCGCGCGGATCAGCTAGTTTTAGATGGAAAAGATAGATAAAAAATACTTGTACTTAATAATATTGCACAAACATAACATAATATAGTTTTATATATATAGATAGGTTATATTACATTTATATTAACCCCACGTTTCGAATACTTTACAGCGAGGGTCGTATTATATAAAAAACTGCGTTTAAAAACTATTTTATTTAATACTAGCTGAGCTCCGCGGTTTCACCCGTGTATATATCCCTTTCCCCCGATTTTAGGGATATCCTATGCAATTCTGGGATTTAAAAGAACCTCTGTACAAAATTTCATCCAAATCGGTTCTGTAGTTTCAGAGCCTATTGAATACAAACAAACAAACAAACAAAAAAATCTTTCCACTTTAAGTATAAAATTTTAGTATAAAAAGAAAGTAAAGTTCAGTAATTTTATACTTTTCGCTTTCGCTTGGTTGCCTTGAAGAAATTGCTTATAGCAATAAATAATTTAAAGTTATTTTCTTTGTATCTTTTAGTTAATGTGTGTGCAATAAAGATATATTTCATTCATTTTCATTTCATTTCAAAGTACTTGGCTAATATAAACACAAGATAAATACACACTTATTAAACAGAATCTATAACCAAAACGGTTAATATTAAAGCTCCACGGGCCTACGGGTACAGATAAGGCGCGGTCCACGGGATGTTACAGCGGACCCTTCCGGCACATTAACAAAAGTGCGGTTTGCGGGTAGTTACAACGGAATAAGGAATATTAAGCTTGTCTTTATCTATAGTAATATTATAAAGAGGAAAATTGTTTGTTTTTTGGTTGTGATTGGCTTAAAATTCTGGACAGTTTTTGAAAATTCTTTCATCATTCGAAAGCTACATTATCCACGAGTAACATAGGCTATAACATTATGCTACGAGATCGAAGCCGCGCGGATCACCTAGTCTTTAAAACTGAAAATACTCATAAACACAAGATAAATACAAGATAAATACAAGAGAAGGCTACATTTATTAATAAAAAGTGCTTTAAATAACACTTAAAAGATTAAATTTAATGTACCTACGCGCATTGATGATGTATTTTGAAGGATCACTTTGAACCCTCATATCTTTTTTATTTGTTTACCGATTTGAATG
>LQNK01002831.1:154004-166468 GCA_001586405.1 Phoebis sennae | reverse complement strand
TGGTTGCGATGGTTTGGTTTAATTTTATTTTTCATGTAAAAAAATAACATTTCATAAGTTTCAAGTATCATCCTGGACGTATCATTAAAATAGGTCTCAAATTGATTTCAAATCGCAATATTTTTTTATGCTATAGGGAAAAACCATAAGTTTTATACCATTTTGAAATTGGTATTAAATACAGAAGTCTTTAAGTTCACTTACCATCTCAGTGTAGTACATTTTTTTAAACCACAGACTATCAAATCTGACCTCAAAATTTTACTCTATACTAAATTTGAAATAAATATTTTTTCTTCCGTTATCTGATGTTTCTATTAATAACTAATGCATGTATCCAAGAAAGCAATTAATAAAGAAAACTTAGTAAAAAAATTATAAAAAACAAATAAGAATTGCGGCCACAGTAATATAAAACATTAGGCGAGGTCAACATTTTTGGAAAAACTACAAAATCATCAATATCTCAAAAACAGTGATATTTTCGTATGACATATATTGGGTTTTTTTGATAGATTATTAGCTCAGCTATCAACCCCCAAGAGATGCTTCACTCATTACGGGACACATATATAGATAGGTTATTTTACATTATTAACCCCCCGTTTCGAACACTACAGCGAGCGTCACATTGTATAATAAACCGCGTTTAAAAACCTTTAAAAACTATTTTATTTAATACAAAGTAACATAAAAACAAGATAAGTAAATACTGTTATAGCGGATCCTTCCGGTACACATTAACAAAAGTGCGGTTTGCGGGTAGTTACAACGGAATAAGGAATATTAAGGGAGTAAGGAATATTAAGCTTGTTATCTACACTAATATTATAAAGAGGAAAAATCTGTTTGTTTTTGGTTGTGATTGGCTTAAAATTCTAGACTGGTTTTGAAAATTCTTTCACAATTCGAAAGCTACATTAACCACGAGTAACCTAGGTTATATATATAACATTATCCTACAGGAGTGAAGCCACGCAGATCCGGAATACATACTTTCGGCCGTTTTCAATAATGTATCAAAGATTATGGATAGATTGTAATCTCAGATTATATGACACTAGCTGAACCCCGCGGTTTCACCCGCGTAACTTCTGATTAAATGACAACTCCGGGATTAAAAGTAGCCTATATGTTATTCTGAACCCTTATCTATATGTGTACCAACTTTCATCATAATCGGTTCAGTAGTTTTTGCGTGAAAGAGTAACAAACATCCATACATCCATACTTACAAACTTTCGCCTTTATAATAGTAGTAGGATTAGATTGACATAAGTCATAACAAAAACTATCCGTCGACAGCATATTGAAATCAAAGTAAGTGCAAATAGATAAATTTGCCTGACTTTAGTACGCAAAACAAGGAATAGATAAAATATTGAAAACGGCCGTTATTAAACAGAATCGATAACCACTAGTTTTGTATATATAGATAGGTTATTTTACATTATTATTAACCCCCCGTTTCGAACACTTTACAGCGAGTGTCGCATTGTATAATAAACCGCGTTTAAAAACCTTTAAAAACTATTTTATTTAATACAAAGTAACATAAAAACAAGATAAGTAAATACTGTTATAGCGGACCCTTTCGGCACATTAACAAAAGTGCGGTTTGCGGGTAGTTATAAAGGAATATTAAGCTGTTTATGGTAAAGATAAAATATGAAATAATGATTTTTGAGTTAAATAGATCTGTTGCTACCTTACTGATATTATAAATGCGAAAATAGCAAAGTAACAGCTAGTAAAAAAAAATAATCTTTATTACTTTAAATTACATTACATTATTAATGGTACATCATTTTAGCAATAAATTCAATATAACATAAAAAGTAATGTCCTTTAAAGTCCGTCGCAGTAATTTTAGTCTACATTGACATTGGATCCCGCACTAGGCTATGCCTGTCACGGGGGACCTTAAAATATAACAGCTAGTATATTATAAAAATATTTAACAAGTGAATTTTTCAAATATACCTTGGTTAAGGCCGATCTAAGGGTTTTAAATTCGATAATAATAACAACAATAGTTGACGTGTATGAATAGCACGATTAAATAAATCATTAAAAAAATATATCAAAAAATCGCATCAAAATCTGTTGCCTAATTTTGAAGATATAAGGATATGGACAGAGACGACCCGATGTTGCAGTAGCTGTGGCAATGGTCTATTACGCCAGAGGGTGTGGGTTCGATCCCTACGAGTAGAAGATTATTATGTGATGAACATTGTAATTTTCTACTGTCTGAGTGTCTATCTATCTATAGTATGTATGTATTTACAAAAAAAGTATGTTTAAGTATGTCTATCAGTTATCTAGTATCCAAAGTACAAGCTTTGCTTAGTTTTGGACTAGATGGCGTAGTGTTAAATGTACCTGAATATTTATTTATTACTAGCTTTCCGTCCGCGGCTTCACTCGTGTGGTCCCCGCAATTATTCGAATTTTTCTCGTCGTAAAAACCATGCTTGAACTTCAACGATCATTAAAAAAAAGGCCAAATTGGTCCAGTCGTTGTTGAGTTATGCGCTTACCAACACATTTTGCGATTCATTTTTATATAATAGATTTACGATTCAATAATGCATCAAAGATTATGGGTAGATTGTTATCTCAGATGAAATGACATTTGATTGTCAAAAGTCATAGCAAAGGCTATCCGTCGACAGCATATTGAAATCAAAGTAAGTGCAAATAGATAGATTTGCCTGACTTTAGAAAGCAAAACAAGTGATAGATAGAATATTGAAAACGGCCGTTAGAGAGAAGCAACTTCATACACAGTGATATTATTATGTGATCAATAGCATCCTAATTATAATAACATTTTGGTAAGAAATTGTCAACCATTTCTGAAGAAACACAACATAATTCTCTCTTTGATTCATTTCGACGCATTCATGACAAATTCTAAGGGGTGTCTTCTCTATGATAGTAAAAACATATTTTTCTATGTATTGAAACTAAACGAGTAAATCTATACTAATATTATAAAGCTGATTTTTGAAATTTAAGTTTAAGTCTACAATTATTTGAAATTTAAGTCTACAATTCATCAGCTTGTATAACACATTGTGAATTAGTTTTTTCTCTTTTCTTTGTAAACAACTTTTTATTATAAAGTTATGCATGTGGTGTTTACCTACCGATAATTGTACACTTAGTTTTAAGATAATCTAATCTTTATGTATACTGGTTTTTTTTGAGTAACAATTTACTGGTAAACCTTCAATAAAAAATAAACAAATAAGCTGAAGAAGATTTGTTTGAACGCGCTAATCTCAGGAACTACTGGTCCGATTTGAAAAATTGTTTTAGTGTTAGATAGCCCATTTATCGAGGAAGGCTATAGGCTATATATCATCCCGATATTCCCACGGGAGCGAAGCCCTGGGGCGCTGCTAGTATTGTGTAGTATGGTTCAGAATATATTTCATGTTAAGTAAAAGTCTAGTTTTGGAGATGTTCAATATATTATTGGAGACACTCAATATTATATAATATTAGTAGCAATAATATTAATGTTTGTATGTTTGTGTGTCAATGATGTTACAACTACTGAACGGATAGTGATAAAATTTCGAATTAGCTAGATTAGGTGCATTACGGGTAGAATTTATTTAGAGAATTTATTTACGATTCTAAAACAATTATAAATTATACACACAATTATTGTTTGAAGGTGCAAAATTATTCGGGAAATCCTTAGTTTTACCTAGGTATAAAATTGTATCGAAATTAACATATTTTTGACTTCAGTAGTTTAGACTATGCGATAGAAAGATATGAGACGAAAACATTAAACATAAAAAAGACTTACCCAGTATTATAATTTGATCGCGACGTTAGCCAGTACCTGTAATAAAAAAAACAATCCATTAAAATAAAAAAACATGGCTTATTTACAAAAAGACATCTGTTGAAAACCCATTTCTATAAAATTATTATTTACTCATAAATAGATAGATAAATAACTCTTTATTTAATATAGATGTTTTAAAAACATTTACAAATACATATAATAAATGCATAAAGAGGGTTGCCTTACTGATAATAAGCGATCTCTTCCAGGCAACTCGTGGTTGGAAAACGTCAGAGATGAAAAATAAATAGATGAATAAAATTTTCAGCAAATAGTAGAGCCGTCAAAGTCAAAGTCAATTAGTTTATTTTTTAGGCGCTTTTAGAACTTCATTTACATTTACATAATTATAATTTTTTTATTTACCACGGATTTAGAAAGCTGTCTCTACCGAGAAGGACCGACAAGAAACTCGAGTAGTTGCTCTTTTAAAAACGTTTAAATACAATAAACAATATATTGCTCCAGATCTGTGATCATAATCCCTCCTCCCTCGTATCAAAAAATATATCCTTAGTAAGTGTTTATAGCACGAAGCATCATTCATTTTTCAATCATGTTTCTATACAGATTAGAGAATAAAAAGCAGATGGAGTGTTCTGAAGACTCGAGTGACACCGAAAAGCCAACCGAACTTCAAAAGCAAATACAAAAATGTTCGTCTAGTTTGACACAACACGAGGGCTTCGAAATTTTCAAATTTCATTCACACAGATACACATGTACGTGTAGTTAGCGTCACTCGAGTCTTCGGAACACTCCATCTGCCTTTTACTCTCTGTGTTTCTATCCGTTTTTCAAACTACAAAAAACATCCACTCCCAAAAGTAGTTCCAACCAAGTATATTAAAACAGAATCTTAAATTCAAAGATAAACCGCTCGAATTATGAAAATGTACGCAAAGCCCGCAAATACCTTATCCAACCAAGATTAAAACCCACATTAACATTTAACATTTCCCTTGCAAATACAAAGAGAGGGCATGCACCGGTTTGCACCGGTTTGAACCGGTTTGAACCGGTTTGAACCGGTTTCAAGCGGTTTCAAGCGGTTTCGGGCAGACACCGGACTAGTTGTTACCAGTGATTTTCGATGACACTCGCTCTGAGGACGCTACCGTTATTATACTTCTTTTAATCAAAGTTATTTTTAGTCTGTGATTAAAATAATGAAACGCGGGAAAAAATGAGTGTATAATTATCGGGGTTTTCTTTTAATTCGTAGTTTTAATGATGGCGGCTGGTTCTCTCGTTCGATATTGTTTTGTACACGTTTTTATAACAAGTTGTTTTATGATTTTTATGCTTTTTAATACCATTTGAGTATCTATCGTGGTAACAAAGTTTGTACCTGAGAGGTTATTGACCTGTATTTTTTAACAGTAAAATACTGTTTTAAATTCATTTGTGACTTGTTTTGTCTGAATAATTTGAAGACCTGATTGGCGCAGTGAATACAGCAATGGTCTATTGCGCTGGAGAGTGTGGGTTTAATCACCATGGGTAGAAAATTATGTGATGAACATTATAATTTTCTACTGTCTGAGTGTTAATTTATCTATAGTATGTATAATTAACAAAAAAGTAGATATGTTTAAGTATGTCTTTCAGTTATCTAGTTTCCATAGTACAAGCTTTGCTTAGTTTGGGACTAGTAGTGTTGTGTTATATGTCCAGGAATATTAATTAATTTATTTAATATTTCGGGGGAAAAACTTATACTTCATTTTAAATAAAAAATGCCTATTAACGGACTTTTAGAGAAGCCTATAAAATATAGCCCATGTGACTCGTGGATAATGTAGCATTCGAATGGTGAAAGAATTTATAAAATCGATCCAGTAGTTTTTGAGCCTATTCATTACAAATATTAGTAAAGATAAGCACTAATTTCACAAGAGAGAAGCTGCTTGTTATATTTTTGTTAGCTTTAATAAATTCCCAACAGAAATTACGTAAGACCCAAAACAAATATTAACCGCAATCCTAAAATTTCCGAACAAAACCGCAAAATACCTTTGATACCATTCTAAAACCGGTTTAAACTGGAAATAACCGAATATAACTAGTTAACTTGATAATATTTTATAGAATTAAAATTCTTTTACACTATTTCCACATTTATAAATAGACTTTATAGATATATAGAAGAGTTTCAATTCTATAAAATATTATAAAATGCATTTCCCTCAAGAAGTGACAATACAGTCTATCGAGTATAGTTAACTTGACTTGCTTCTGCTAGCGGCTTCGCTCCTATCATATATATATCCCATTCTGTTCTACTCCTCTCCCAATTTACCATCATTAATCCCTCCCTCCTCCAATCTGGCAAGAGATGTGAAATACTTTGATTCACATTCAATTTAAACCATTTATTTTTCCAAATTGACTTTTCCAAATCTCTTTTAAAAATGAGTTGAAAACTGATGTTTTAGATGTCCAAGGCAGTGTCTTAACATCAGGTAAAGCGTCTGCTCGTTTACCTTAACCATAAAAAACCGTTATAAATTTGCAAAGAGTACGCAGCCCAACAATTCCACTGTACAACTAAACCCCACAAAGAATCGGTATAGGACGCTCCAGGGGGATTATTTTTAATCCAGTCGCCATCTTTAAAGATAATTCCGCGCCTACTTTGTTTAAAATCTGCCTTTTATATTAGGTATAATAGATAATTACTATTTTATCCTGTGTAAAACTGTTTACCTTTTTATTAAAAATAGGTATGTTTTTGAGCTTTGACGAAATAGGATGCATTCAAGTTATAACACTAAGTAGATGATTAGACATATCTATACTAATATTATAAAGAGGAAGATTTGTTTTTTTGTATTGCATAGGCTCCAAAACGAGTAAATACAAACAAAAAACAACAAATAAAAATACTTTATTGTGCACCATAAAAAATAAAAATTACACAGTTAAAAGTTAAATAACTGACGGGCACAAACAGGCGGTCTTATCGCTAAAGCAGCGATCTCTGCCAGACAACCTGGTGGGTAAGGACACAAAATTGGAAGAGATGTAAAGTGGTAGGTGGTGCAAAAACTAAAATATAATAAGTAATGTATGTTACATTTGTGAGGTACTAGGCCATCGCTGAAAATCAGCGTGTTTAGTTTTATAAAACTGGTTTATTTCATGCTGAGACTTTTCATTATACGTCTTATTGTAATAAGTAATAATATTAAGATATTTTTAGCTATGAAATTTACCTATAATGAATAAAGATTTTTCTTTCTTTATAAACCCTAAAATGATCGTTAAAACTTAAAACGTTTGCTATAGCAATGGCAAAATTGATTGAAAAAATAAATACCAACGGAAAACTTATTAAAAGGCAGGAAAGGGTTGAACTTCAACAATAACAAAGTTTGTATTATTGCGAAAATTTCAGCATTTCCCCGGTTTTTAGATTTTACGACTAATTGGCGATTGTCAACTGCGAAACTCGGAAGTTTGGGGCCAATATTTCTCGAGTTTAGCCGTTTTCAATATCTTGGTTTATAAAATGTGCAAACAATTTTGTAGAATAAAAAAGGACTTGCGTCTCTCAATAAATATAATTATATTTTAACGTCAATTTATGTGAATAACTAGTAGTTCCGCGCGTAGCTTTACTTAATTCTAAGTCATTAATTACATTCTTTCCTGATGTTAACTCGTTCAAACAAACAAACTCTTCAGTTTTATAATATTAGTATAGATATACATTTATATTTAAATATTCTTCACGTTTCTAGTTACAGATTTCAATTTAATATGATAAAATTTTTAAATATTGTAGCCTATTACCACTGTATGATTTTAACACTGTGCTATTACTTGAAAAAAAAAACATAAGTTATTTATTATATTACTATATATAATCTGTAATAAAAACACAGTTTAAAAATCCTAGCTCCTACTAATATAATATAGTCGCTGCGCCCCGCGGTTTCTTATTTATTTATTTATTTATTTATATGTTTCATTCGCGTATATCTGTTTTCCCCGTTCCTCAAAATCCTTTCATAGCGGACGCCTACGTCATAACATCTACCTGCAGCCAAATTTCAGCCCGATCCGTCCAGCGGTTTGGGCTGTGCGCTGATAGAAAGTTTGTGTATCAATCACGTCGCAGCTAGTGAACTGATTTTGATGAAATGATAGAATTTTATAGACTCATAGACACCGAATTAAACGCGAGCGAAGCAGTGGACTACTATTTAATATCAAAGCCCAATTGAATAATTTTTTATATTACGAGAAATTTCTTTCAACTCTAACAAAGATGCAATATTCTATCAAACGACAAAGATGCATTCAATGGATACAAATATTAAAATCTATTGTGTTTCAACAACTGAATCTGCATATCTTTAATCTTTTCGAATTGTAAAGATGTTGAACAATATCTGGAGCATGCTTAAGAATAAATTCGAGTTATTGAGATGTAAATAATTTATCTTTCGCCCATTGAAGCGCGGCAAATCCCCCGCTACTCGGCACTAGATGGCGCTAGCAGATTAGAATGTTCTAGAACGACTCGTCTAGGATTGTGGAATCGGCATTTTAAATATGAAGGAAAGATTAAGATATTGGTTTTGAGTGAAATTTTGGTCGTTTAAAAATGAGCATAGTTTTAAATTCAAATTCAAATCGTTTTTTTTTCAAATAGGCTTTTTGAAAGCTCTTTTGAAACGTCACATACATATTTTAATTTTTATTTACCACCGATTCGGAAGGCAGTATCTACTAAGAAGGACCGGCAAGAAACTCAATTAGTTGATCTTTTCAAAATAATTGAGGTATACAATATAATAATACAACATTTATTGATGATTAATGTATTCTGTAGTGAAATATGTTTAGTAATTTATGTTATAATTGAGCTTACAATTCTTTTTTCTTTAAATAACTATTCGCAAGGGATACAAATATCCTTCAAATTAGGCGGGAAGCCGAGGGTAAAATCTGACATTTAACGTAGTAAATGTCAGTTTTGACAATCAAATGTCAGATTTACGGAATCACACAGGTAACATATAAAATTTAGTAATTGTTTTTCGTTTTAAATGAATGTCGATTTTGCGTTTTGATGCCCGTTTGGGGTTGAATGTATAGAATTTGATTAAAATAGCGCATAGTTATTTGTTTATTAAACAATTGTGTCTACTGTCTTTTAGAATGGACATTTTTGGCTAAAGTTTTTATATTGTGTGTCACGATTTAGAAAATTAAACATTTTGACTTTGACTTTTTTATGAAAGAATGTCCATGCAATTAATACTTTATTACTTTTTTGTCATGTCTATTTTATGAAATTAGCACATATTAGGTATTACAAAATTGAAAAATGATTTTGTATTTTCTTGTGTTTATTTTAACGCGAGTACTTTCCATAATAAATCAAAGATTTTTAAAGGTTTTTAAACGCGGCCTATTATACATCACTACATAGTATAAAACAAAGTCGCTTTCTCTGTCCCTATGTCCCTAAGTATGCTTAAATCTTTAAAACTTCGCAACGGATTTTGGTGCGGTTTTTTAATATATAGAATGATTCAAGAGGAAGATTTAAATGATAACATCCATTAAATAGTGGGGAAATACTGTTAGTTTTGAGGTTTCTAATGTGATGTCGTTAATTATCAACTTTTTCCGCTGACATTGCAAACGCAGGCTGACCCCTACGAGATTTATCAAAATAATGTACTATTTTTTATATACAAAGTTCACAGTTTTTCTGTATTAAGTATCAGCATTGTACCCGTGCGCAGCCGGGGCGGGTCGCTAGTCAATTATAATTACAATTTTTGAAACACTCATGAAGACAACTGTCATCTCAGTCACCCGTGACCACGCTCGATGTAAAGTCTTTGAAACGTTTTAAAATAATGTATGCACCACGTTTAAAATTATTTAAAAATATTTAATTAAAAAGATTTAGTTGTAATTTGTTAAATTAGTAATTATTGATACCTTTAGTAAATACTGAATTATATGGGGTCGATTATCATTTGAAAATATCATATTATTTATAAATATTATTATTTTTTTTTCTTCCTTTCTCAACATTTTTCTTGTCTTGCTTTTTCTCACTAACCTATTTTATTTTAAATGTTAATCTCTCCTTATTGTAGGGGTTGTCTGGTAGAGATCGCTACTGAGCGATAAGACCTTCTGCTTGTTCTGTATTCTAGTTTTTTATTGTTTTGTACTTTTTATAAGCAATAGAGTGTTTTCTTTTCTATTCAAAAAATTTTAATTATACACACATAACAAATAAAACAGCCTATTTAATTAAACATACTACAATACAATCAAACTAATTCTTGCTACACAAACTCCCAAACATATTATACCTTATTACAATCACTTCGACACAACATCTTAATCACAAACTTACTCTAATATAACTCAACAAACTTCGAAACTATGCCAGGAATAGTTTTGAGAATAGCGCCATCTAGCGGATTATTTATGGGTCATAGCTTGCATGCCGCGTCAAATACTTGATCAGTATGTAGCAAACAGTTCTTTGATAAAGGAAATTTATTGTTTAAGTATGGAGACTGCATATTCAAAATTGCATTTTAAAGTGATTAATCTTATGAGAATTTGGTGCAGTTATATTACAACTTTTGGGAGTTGTTATTAACTGAACAAAGCCGGGTCTCAGAGTCGAAGTGTCCCAGCGGGTAATATACGGATTGTTAAAATTAATTATATATTGTATTTAATTAATTTTATCAATCCGATATTGTCAATCCGATCTTGAAAAAATTTGTAGGTGATTGTTAAGATAATATAATAATCTTAACTTCGAAATTAAGCATAATTAATTGCTAAAGGAGTTACAAAGAAAGGGGGTCAAATAGGTAAGATTTAAAGGTCTTGATTTATTCATTACAACGATTCATTGCGACTAATACTACATTAAGTAGGATATTGTACTGTCCGTAAGTAAAACGACTTGTTTTATTTTTATAACAAACTCAATCTATAATAATATATATCTTAACTTAAATAAATATTATAAATTGATACAAAATAGAAAGCAAATCGGACTCACAAATGCAAATTCTATCGTTAAGAGTATTATTTTATTTTTATAGCGGTATTATGAGCTAGTCTATTAAACCAAATGCCAACAATATGGCAACTACAAAGATGGCGGCAAGTCGTTTGACATTTCACGGTTGGGCGCGAAAATATTGTTCTTTTTGTTATGTGAAAAGATGTATCTATATAAAGATATATCGAGACTATCTACTATTATAACTAACGGTCGTTTTCAATAATGTATCAAAGATTATGGATAGATTGTTATGACAGATTAAATGACGTAATATTGACAAAATTCATAGCAAAGGCTATCCGTCTTTAGGATATTGAAATCAAAGTGCAAATAGATAGATTTGTCTGACATTAGTAAGCAAAACAAGGGATAGATAGAATATTGAAAACGGCCGTAACTAACTATCGATCCTTTAAAGACAAAACGTTATTAAACGAAAAATATATTTTTGCAGAAGAGTGATTTTTTTATTTATAACGTAATTTTAAGATAGATGGCATTAACTCAATTCTCAAAAAAATCATTTAGTAACGTATTTATATTGTTATTATAAAGAAAGAAGATTTGTTTGGTTGTATGTTATTTGGACTACATCATTCTACTTATATTATAAACTTAAGAAAATTAAGTGTTGTACCATTTTAAAAGCAAACATCGATAAAATTATTTCTTATAATATAATCTCTATGTTGCCTAGGATTAAAAAGGAAATACGTCAAAAATTTACAAAAAAAATGCACTAGTGAGGTACAGTATCGATAAAATTCTTCCCCTTATAGATCATAATCGTGAAGTGGTAGTAAAATAACAGTATGTTATCGTTTATTAGGGACGGGCAACCCTTTGCTGTTTCGCAGAGTCATTCAGATCTATTATAATTCTGTTTTACGTTAAAGAGAGCCTATTAGGTGTGATTCGGAAGGTTGAATATACCCTCATTTAATAAATAGAGTATTTTGTTACTTTCTTGGGTTTATTTATCGCGAGCAATTCCTGTGTTAGTAAAAATGCCTCTTATGTATTTAATTCGTTTAATGAATCGCGTTTAAGATCTCACTTTGCTAATAGTCGTTATGACTAGCTGTGATTTGTTAACTGCCTAGTTCTGTAATTGGCTAGTTGAATAGAATCACAGTACATTTCTGTTTCATTGTTCATTTGACATAATTTTACACAGCCCGTATTAGTTTCTAACAATATACATTGTATTGTGTACATATATATAGTATTGTTGTATTCATTTTAGTATATTTTAAATAATATTTATATCTTTATTATGCTCTGTGTTGTGCACCTACGAAGTTACTTTTTTAAGCTATAGCAGGCAAGCGGGGCATGCGGTTCACCTGATGTTAAGTGACTGACCGCAGCCCATGAACATCTACGACGAAGCGTCGCAAATGCCTTGCCGGTTTGAAGGAAGGGAAGGTAATAGGGAGAGGATTAATGATAGGAAATTTGGACAGGAGTTAGAATAGGATAGGAGAGGAATGGGATGGGAATACGGGCCTCCGGACACCCGCTCAC
>LQNK01002831.1:136827-153962 GCA_001586405.1 Phoebis sennae | reverse complement strand
GGGGGGGGGTGGTAATTACAACTAATAATTAATTAAGGTAGGTTAGGTAATTCTTAATAACATTTTGTACGCAAATAGATTAAGAAAAACTTTGAGTATGAAAATGAGCAAAATCGGTGGAGAGATAACGAAGACAAAGGGGGTGAAATATTGTGGTATCAAATGAAAGGTTGATAAATTACAACGCGAGGTCGAGCTTGGAGCGAGGCACTAGTAATATCGATAAAAAATGACAAGCATGTTATGTTTGTATAGTCGGAAAATGATACATCTTCTCAGGTACTATTAGCCTATTCAAATAGGATGATTGATTTCTTTTGAAATTTTCTAAGCGATGTATTTTTGTCGAACATCATGGTATCAATTGTGCTTTGTGAGAGAGATCAGGTGTATGTCCAAAGTTTTGACAATAAATTAATGAAATTGTTAAGATTACTAGCTGATCCGCGTGGTTTCACTCCCGTGGCATAATGTTATATATAGCCTATAAAATATAGCCTATGTTACTCGTGGATAATGTAGCTTTCGAATGGTGGTCGTAGCTTGTGTTGTTTAAAAAAAACCCTTACTAAAAACGTATAGTAAATCAAACTATATCCATATTCTAAGTGCTATCTCCACTCGTGTTTCTGAATTATGTAAGCTACCCCTAGTTATTGTAATGTGTAATATAAATATATAGATGTTCAGGAATGCTAGCAATATGAAGGGTCTCTTGTGTAGTGATGTGCAATATTGTTTAAGATTTTATCGATATATCGGATGTAAATTTTTTTTGAGTTAAGTTTCTTGTGGAGTTAACAAATTCATTTTTTCTTTTGTATATAATATGTTTTGTGTATATAATGACAAAATGAGGTTGGACTATTGACTTTTAAGTTTATTTTTTGTCATATTTATGAGGGAGTAGAAAAGACATAACTACTAATATTATAGGTTAATAGACTTACGAAATAAATTTGTTGGGATATAAACATTAATATCCAAGTTAAATCGTTTTGTAAACGTAGGTTAAGGTTCTTAAAATGTTTTTATGGAGCTAATTAAACGCCTGTTAAAATATTCCAAACTGTTAAATACTATCGGTCTTATTCATAAAAAATTAATATATATATTAATCTCTACTATATTATATTAATATATAATATAGTAGAGATTACATATTAATATATATATATATATATAATAGATGCTATATTATATTAATCTCTTTCTCTGTGAAACTTTAATTGATAGTAAAACGATTAGTTGCTTTTGTATATTTTTAGTAATTTACAACAGGTTTAGAAAACTTTTTTTTTGCGTTATTTATTTTTGTGATATTAATGTTAAATTTGTCTCACACCTTAGAAATTTTGAAATTTGAAGTAGAGGGTAAAAAAATAAAAAATAAATTATTACAATATTATGAAAGTGAATATTTGTTTATTTTTTACTACATCAAGACCACGACGGAGGAAGAATGATTTAAAAATTAATGAATTAAAATATTGAATTAATTATTACACAGTTTTAAACCAGATTTAAGAATACAAAATATAAAAATCAAAAAGCGACATAAAATATCCACGATCATAAATTATTAAATAAATGAAATCAATGGACAAATTGAAAGGGTGAGAGCGTCAAATAAATTGCATTATGATCCCTTTTAAATGAAAATTATGATGTAAATGGCCACCATTGGAGCGAAGCCTTGTCATAAATTAATGGGTAAGTACTCTCTTAGAAACGAACTGAATACTTTCTAATGCATCTGGAATTATAGATAAACTTATATCTATAGATAACTAGCTAGAGAGCATAAACAATAAACTGATTTGTAAAGTTAACCATGTCAAGCTTATAATGACGTTTGTGACGTCACAATCTTATTTCTATACAGATATGTGTTTATGAACTAAGAAATATATTATGTACTAGCGGACCCAGCGAACTTCATACCGCCATTTTGAAGAAAATTGGGGTTTTTACTATTCTCCTTCTACGAATTCTACGAATATTTCAAGACTAAAATTAGGCGGTTCAGTCGTTCTCGAGTTTAAGCGAATCACACGGAAATTTATTTTATTAATATAGATATAAATTTTATATTGTTATCTCTTGATGGAACTGTAATAATGATAGTTATCAAACTTAATAATTATGAATTCTCTGCCCGAAAGTACGTAGTAACACGAGGTCACATTTATATATGACTAGCTGCTCCACACGGCTTAGCTCTCAAAGCATAGAACATAAGCTATAGTATAACATATATTATAATAGCCTATGTTCATCAGGGATAATGTAGGATTCCAATGGTAAAATAATTTGAAATCGGTCCAGTAGCTTTGGAACCTATTCGATTCAAACAAGCAAACAAAAAATAATTTCCTCTTATATTAGTGTAGATTTCTTATATTGATCGTGCAAACAAATAAAATTGATATATTTATTATATTAGCTGAATATCATTCGTTGTCACACTTTTAGTTTATCACGTAACTGTTTGATCCAAACAAAGAAAAAACCTCGCAAAACCTCGAAAAAACTGTTATAAATTATAAAATATAAACAAAATATTCACGCGTTGTAGATCCTTTCCAACTTCAGACAGAAATTGACACTTCGTTTGAAGAATTACTCCAGCAAGTGACTTTGATTTCAAACGTTAAAGTAAATAAAACTAAATTCGACGCCATCATTAAAATACTTGAATAAATGCGAAAATACGCTTAAATGAAATTATCAAACGGAGTGTTAAGTAAAGTCCATCATCTAAGTTAATAGCTTGAAAATTGAGGGTAGTCTTGTAATTATAGAATAATGTCGTTAGCGCGATGATTTAGAAATATAATCTGGTGGGTCGTTTTATGTTGTTTTATGGATCAATATTTTTATTGTATTTTGTGAGTTTTGTAATTGAAAGGCTAGTAGAAACTTGGTTTATAAAAATATAGGCGTGTGAAGAACTTTTATTTTATTTTTACTACCGACGATGTACGAAAAAGTGATAATAAAGTGGAATTGAAAGTAAAAATGTGTTTTTCTTCAAATCATGCTATTAACCATATTTGTGTGAAATTTTATTCAAATTAGTTAGTCGATTTTACGGTTGGTAAATGAATAACAAATATTCGAAATTTTACGTTCCTCAAGTCGTTATAATGTTTGAGTCTGTGATTGTTGATAAAATTACTGAATGTATTACATTAATATATATGTTATTAGAAATTTGAACTTTCGCGGTGTATAATTTTTTTGAGAAACGATTAAACAAACTGTTTATTAATTACATTTTAATATTTCTACGTTAATTCTTGGATTTAATTCTGTATATACATTTTTTCAATTATATTTTTTATATAAACTTCTGTATATAAATATATATAATTATTTAAAAATACAACTAAAGTAGGATAAGGCAATCGTTTTGTTTAAAAAATACTATCGACAACAAAAACAAAGTATCGATAAGCCGGTCACATCACTAGGTGCTCAGACGTTATCGATCCAGCATCCGACAAACCTCCCGTCAACTGTACCGGTCGATCCATTGACCCTTATCTAGCTTCTTACTTCCAAATTCAAATTTTAAGAATATTGTTCTATATTTGAATTTTGTTTCAAAATGTGAATTCGAATTATTTGAAATTTTGTTTTCGATCGTGTGGGTTCCATATTCGAAATTCAAATATTAAGAATAATGTTGTTCTTGTTTAAATGTGCGCTCTTAATTCGAAAGCCATAGATTTAACACTGATTGATTAGCTATTTAGAACGTCTAAGTTCCAAATTTAAATTTTAATATTGTTATTAATTAATACATCAAGATCCTTAATTCCAATTTCGAAATTCAAATTTGGAATAAACATTCTAAAATTAATCTTTTTCGAAATTTTCATACTATTAACAAAAACGTTTTTATGTGCCATGCAATAGGCGGCCTTTTTCCTTACATAGTTTATATAAAAATTATTTCTGATTCTCACTTTATGTATCATAATATTATTTAAATGACACGGCATTTTTTTAATATTCTTCATATAAATATTCAATTAATTGCAACTGTTTCCTCAAATTACCCTAACCCAACACCCGCATTCAATGGACAAACCCGCATGAATGTTCTATTTAAATCGCGTTCAAATTTGGAATTTTAAATTATTCCATTTTAAACTACACCTTCCATTTTAAATTACATTTTAATGCTTGTAATTTTAAAATATAGCTAGATATTTGTTATATAAAAATGAATCGCAAAATGTGTTGGTAAGCGCATAACACAACAACGACTGGACCAATTTGGACAATTCTTTTTTTTAAATGTTCGTTGAAGTTCAAGCATGGTTTTTACGGCGAGAAAAATTCGAATTGCAGGGTCCACGCGAGCGAAGCTGCGGGCGGAAAGCTAGTTTGTTATAATATTTAAATAGAAGATTTGTGAATATTCTAAATTAAAATCGATATAAGAATAAAATCAAAAGATACACTGATGAGCTTTAAAAAAGCCAATTTGTAGCCGATTTTAATTTGAATATGATAAATATTTTTAACAACTTATCTTAGACCTGGATTCTATAAACGACTTGATATATATAAATTACGTGTCACAGTGTTTGTCCGCAATGGACTAAACTACTTGACCGATTTTAATCAAATTTTACACACCGTGTGCAGATTGATCCAACTTGAAAGATAGGATAGTAGTCCACGCGTGCGAAGCCGCGGGCGGAAACCTAGTTATATAAAGCTTAGCACATCACTAATTGAAAATAATTTATATAGAATAAATAAATAAAAATTTTCACATTTATAATAAGTAGGAACAACTGAATCGATTTGAAAAAGATTTTTATGTTAGATAGACCATTAATCTATCTATGCTACATAACATATGCTATGTGAGTGAAGCCGCGCGTAACAGCTAGTATATATATTTTCTTATACAATTCCGTATTCTGTATGTTAGCACATTAATATTTATATAACAAACGATTCATATAATATGTAAGGGAAGGCATTTTTACAAAGGAATATTTAATATACACCCTTAGTGTGGGGTTGTTGCGAAAAATTCCCAATGGTTCAGTGGTTGCAGGATTGGGAAGATAAAAAAATTAAATAAAAAAAAGATTTTTTCAACCTTTTAAATGCATATATGTTATGACGTAGGCATCCGCTAAGAAAGGATTTTGATCAAATCCTATTAATATAGGTAAAACAGATATACGCGGGTGAAACCGCGGGACATAGCTAGTTATTAATAAAGCATATCTACATTAATATTATAAAGAGGAAAACTTTGTTTGTTTGGTTGTAATAGGCTCAAAACTACTGGATCGATTTTAACAATTCTTCCATTGATTGTCAAAAGTCATAACAAAGGCATCCGTCGACAGCATATTGAAATCAAAGTAAGTGCAAATAGATAGATTTGCCTGACTTTAGTAAGCAAAACAAGGGATAGATAGAATATTGAAAACGGCCGTTAATCTTAGATGTCAATCTATCCATAATCTTTGATACATTATTGAAAACGTGTTTATTATTTTATTGTTCAAGTCTTTCTTTTAGAATCAAGCCTTTCCAGATCACTAGACAAGCCCTTATCTTTAAAGATAGATATGTTAATGAATGCGCCTGAAATGCAAATAGGATGCATAATATAATCTTTGAGGACACTCAAGTTTAAGTGCTGACTAAGCATACGTTACTTGAGTATGGAAATCCGTCAGTAGACGGTTTTTGTACCAACAGATTATGCATTTTTGAAACGTAAAAATAGTTGCGTATAATTATGTTGTGTAATTCATAATTATATTATAAATATAATAAATCAGAAACTAGACAAATTCTGTACGTTGAATATTTTAAACAGTCTTTGCTGTGTATGTTTTATAGACCCTAAAATTATAGTTAGACAATTTCGGTTAGTCTGCTTATCTGTTTGTATGTGCGTCAAATCAAAACCACTGGGCAGATTTTGATAGAATTTTATATGCTGGTAGATCAATATTAAGTGCATGTTATAGACTACATTTTATTTGAAAAAAATATTTTTGTGTTCTGTTGTAATTGTATAGAATAGTTATTTTATATTTTTTAGGATAAATATTGAACATGAATATTTTTCAATAAAATACAGACCAGTATAGATTCAACACAAACTATGAAATATATTTCGGTACAAAAATTGTAAAATGGGTTTTGTTCATTGTTAGAATTGAATTTTTGTATAATCAACGAATATAACATAACATCAGGTGAACCGCATGCCCCGCTTGCCTGCTATAACATAAAAAAAAAAAATACTATTGTTAATTGTTCGAATAATTATTTAATAAATAAATAATTATTATTTAATAAGAAAAAAGTAAAATGTAATAATCTTTAATCTTTACTCAATCTTAAGAAAAGGACATTTATTTTTAAGTAATTATAATTGTATTTTAAACGTATTATTGAATATACATTTCCAATATGTTAAACCTCACAATTTATATTAAAATGGCTGTTTCGAAATCAATTATTTTTTTAACAATTTTTTTGAAAATATTGTACAATACACAAGTATGTCTATCAGTTATCTAATTTCCATAGTACAAACTTTACTTAGTTTGGGACTAGATGGCGTAGTGTTAAATGTCCCTGACTATTTATTATAACGCAAAGTTAGTTAAAAATAAAAGTCGGTTAAAAATGATCATGTATATGAAACTCCAATAATTGTATCCGTTTTCTTCAACAATTTAAAAAGTTTCTCAAATTTTCCACGACTTTTTTATAATTTTCATCGAATACTTTCTTAACTTTCATCTATTAATTTTTTGTAAAATATTATTGTAAAGTGTTAATATAGTGGAATTTTTAAGTAAATAAATGTATTTCTTCAAAAGAAGTATTAATTTTTATTACTTCTAAGTTTTTTATATTTAAATGAAATATCAATATGTTGGTTAATTTCGGATTTTTAAGCATCGTCAGCTTTTATCAATAATACAAGAAAAAATGTCACATACAAAATCAAAGCTTAATTCGAAGTGACTGTATTCTAGACAGCTACATTTGATTTCTAACGAAGAGAAATGTTTTAAAACCGCTTTAATTACAACCATGACACCTACTAAACTCTGAAAACGAAAATATCATGTACTTACGATTTTTACAATATTTTATTTGACACTAGCATTTTGACAACCGAATTAAAGCAAAATAAGTCTCGATTTTTAAAGTAAGCCTTTATTTGCCGAAAGAGTTTTTTTCCCGCTGATATTATATCTAGTTGTATGAGCAACGTCTGAACCTATTTCATTATTATTTAATACTAGCGACCCGCCCCGGCTTCGCACGGGTTTAATGGATGATATTATACATAAAAACCTTCCTCATGAGTTACTCTATCTATTAAAAAAAACCGCATCAAAATCCGTTGCGTAGTTTTAAAGATTTGAGCGTTCATAGGGACATACAACATGACACATGACAGAAAAAGCGACTTTGTTTTATACTATGTAGTGACTAGCTGTTTCACTTGCTTCCCTCCCGTAGCATAATGTTAGCCTATGTTACTTGTGGATAATGTAACTTTCGAATGGTGAAAGAATTTTCAAAATCAGTGCAGTAGTTTTTAAGCCTATTCTTTACAAACAAAGTTTTCCTCTTTATAATATTAGTGTAGATTCTAATATCACTGCAAATTTTAATTTAAGGATAAAAAACTATTATTATAGTTTCAGAAGCCTATCCATCAATAAATAGACGATTCTCTTAGAGATTTTTAATATATTTATCTGTTTTTAAAGCGATTTCGCCAAATATTATTGAATATGTACTGCAAATTATTGTTTAGTCAGATTCATTTCGTTTCCCGGTATTTTTTAAGAGATATTTAAGTTTTTTAATTCAATTATTATAAAAACATATAACGTTACCTAAACAATTTATTCCATTTAAATCGCTATTGCTTTAAAGGATATATTAAAAAAATCCTCAACTCGCTTGATATTAAAAACCATCATTATTAAACCCACATTTTTCAAGATTATTCCGCTAAAAGCTTCCATTAATTCTACCCTCACAAAACGCGTTTTCCATATTTATCTCAAAAAGTGCGTACAAAATCATAAGCTGACGATCGTAATAACTTAGAACGGAATGGCAATATCTATCTATCTCCCTCCATCTTACGTTAATTATTTTCACCTCACCGTACCTTTAATGGCGGGATACCGCTGCAAATAAAATTAAGCTTTATGCCGATCAACATAAGGTTAAATGTAACTTGTAACGAAGTGTACTTTGTTCTTCAAATCGATAGATACCCGCAAAACTTTAAATTAAAAACCCAAGTTGGCGAACTTACCTTGAGAAGCCGGCGCGCACCACACAGAAATAGAAATAAAAATAAAATAAAATAACCAAAAAATAAGGGAAATGCGTTTATTTCGGAACTGAAGAGATAGGTTAGAAAAGAAATGGTAAAATATCGAAAGATCTGGAACGTGAAAACACGAGCGACGTGCGCTCCCTACGAAACGTACTGGCTCTCTGAGGCAAGGACGGTGGGCGTGCGCTTATATACCCGCGCGCGGAGGGGGAGGGCGCGGCCATTTTGAGCGGTTGCTATGGAAACAAGGAGATGGCCTATTACGAGAGGGTGGCGGAGATTAGTTGTAGCGACAGCAACAGAAATAATATGCGTAAAGTTTAATATTTGTTACAACATTTATTTATACTAGTTTATGCACTCGCGTTAAATTCTAATTGTTGCAATTTTCGAAAATTCATGAAAATAGTTTTTTCTGTAGAAAGAAGAAACGACATCGGCAAATTAAAATAAATCAAGAAAAAACGAAAAAACATACTTTTTAATATATTGTAATGGCAAAACTAAATTCTATATGTCACGTCAGTTCTTTGCTCTCTCCCTCTCCGGTCGTGCCGGTCTGCCGTCCCATCGGATTATTAGAGTAGAGGAATAGAGAGTGCACCTGTGTTCGAGCGTACACTTGTGCAAGATCGGAGCCAAGCATTGCTGTTACATAAAAACAATATCTCCCACGCAGCTGGCTACTTGCTGTTGAGATTGGCCATCATGGTCGAAATTGGTGAGATATACTATATAAGGTCATTTTGAACACGATGTTTTAGTAAGGTCGATTCGACCACAGTTCGATGGGCAGAATGCGAGTAATCAACATTTTTTTATGTTGAAGTAGATACTCTGATTATGCTGAAAGGATTGAAGGGTAGTTTGAAATTATCAATAAATTAATCAAATAAATTAATGTACTACTATAAAATCTTAGCGTCACACTGAAGTTGTAGTGTTGCAGCGGTCGTAGCATTTCGTAGCAGTTTCGTAGAGCATAGCTTATTTTACTTTCTAATTAAGAAGTACGTTCTCCACTCAACCGTATTTTTTTTATATTACTAACGTTAATTTATTTTATTTTGTCGTTTAAGTTATTACTTGTCTCCTATTTATTGTCGTAGCAATAAACAATAAAATATTAATATCTTATTAGATAAAGTCGGAAAAAAATAAAATTTATTTGTTAAAACAAAAAGCTTGGCTTGTTCAAAACGCCTCTATGATAATTTCAAGAAATGTCTGCTCTTTTTATGTCACAATAAATTTAATCGAATAAATCGTTTTAAAATATATGACGAAATCTTAAATTAACAATTTTTTTTTGTACACCGTACTTCCAGCGTCCGTTTCTACCCTCCATCTCACACTTGCATCCCTCTTACCCCTTTCCATCTACACACACAGAACTCCCACCCCATACAAAAACCGCGACACAGAGCTCAAAATTCGAACACAGAGTCAACACACAACAACTTTGAAACACTTTCCCTCACACATACATACTATCGACGTATCGCCATCTCTGTCTAACGTCGTATATTTTGTCATCCGTCTCCGTCACTCATCTTAGTGCGTTCGAAAAATAATTTCAATTTTATTCTATATTTTATATTTAGAATGTTTCAATTGTAATCTAGAAGCAACTGCCACGAAGCTATTCCACTATTTTAGGTCTCAGGCACTAAATAATTTATTTTTGACGTTATGCTAATTTCAACTTTGTGTAATTGAGATATGGTTGGGTTTTCTTTGGGGCGGATATTTTGACGATATTGTAACTTTCTGATCGGTTTAATATTTTATTAGATGTACGCTTCTGCTACTCGACGCTAGATGGCAGTGACACTTTCAATTAAATTGGCCGTGAGTATTGTATTTTTTTTATATGTGTGTTTGGTATTTTTATGATGCAAAAACGGCTAATATTTTTTTTTTTACAAAAATAGCTCTTAAATTAGCTGAACGCAATTTTTTTTTTAAGAAGATACTTACGTATATAGAATACTTACTTTTTTGTGGAAAACCCAAATGTATTTATATCAGAAATAAAATTATTCACAATCAAATTATTAAGTACAAAAACATTTATTTCGCTATTAGACACAAGATGTCACTAATAAAATAATTATATTTATCAAAGAGGTTGACTTTGTATCGTTCAATCATAATTATTTCAGGAAAATAAAATATTTTTAAAATAAACCCGTTATCATTTTTACCATTTAAATAATCCTACTAATATTATGAATGTGACACATACATGTTTGTTACTCTCTCACGCAAAAACTACTGAATCGATTGTGATGAAACTTGGTAGGATCCAGATTAACATATAGGTTACTTCTAATCCCGGAATGCTCACGGGATCAGAAAGGGTAAATTAATTTTGTGTTTTTATATGTATGCTTGTAATGTTTTCACACAAAAACAACTGAATTCATTTCAAAAATACTTTCATCATTAAAAATCTGTATATAGTCTGAATGTAAACTGTTTTTTATTTATACTTGAATGTTAACATTCACAGAGGAGATACGTAAATCTTTCACCCGTATTCTAAGAAGTTACCTTAATTTTACTTCCACTCAGGTTACGTCAAATATGACGTATGACGAATTTCAATTGTAAATTCATGATTGAAGTAACATAAAAATATAATATCTTAAGAAATAGATCGAAGTAACGGATGGAGGTGTTCAATTTTCTTCTCCGAAATTTTCTTAACGTGAGTGGACGTGTGTTAGTATAGTTTTTTCCCACTCAGATGTAAATTTTCGTTGCCAGAGGTTGAGTGAAGTCGAGGAATGCTTGAGTTACGTATGTTCAATATGTAAAAATATTGCTCTGAACCCAATATGGGTAGTTACAAAAAATTTCGAACCTAGAGAAAAGAGAAGACTTCTAACCTAACACATTTCGGTTGATTTACTCTGAATCGGGGTTACCTTTAATTCATATATTTAATTAATTCAGGGGTCCTACAGGTTAGAATGCGTGCTCTTCAAATATCTGATTCCACGCATCATTATATTTCCATTTCAATCAGGTACTATATAATTTCGCTTATAATAAACATTCTTTAACAGCCATTTTTAATAATGTATCAAAAGAATATGGATAGATTGTAATCTCTGATTAAATGACATTTGAACAAAGGCTATCCGTCGACAGCATATTGAAATCAAAGTAAGTGCAAATGGATAGATTTGCCTGACTTTAGTAACCAAATCAAGGGATAGATAGAATATTGAAAACGGCCGTAAGTCGTGTTGGTGTATAACAATCACCAGTGTATGACAGAAATAGTCATCATCATTACTACATAGTATAAAACAAAGTCGCTTTTTCTGTCCCTATGTCCCTTTGTATGCTTAAATCTTTAAAACTACGCATCGAATTTTGATACGGTTTTTTTAAAAAGAAAAGTAATTTAAGTGGAAGGTTTATATGTATGATAACATCCATTAAATAGTGGAGAAATACTGTTATTTTTGAGGTTTCTAATGTTATCAATTTTTGTTACATTGCAAACGCAGGCTGAACTTACGAGATTTATCAAAATAATGTACTAATTTTGATATACATCGTTCACAGTTTTTCTGTAGTGTATTTAGTGTCAGCATTGCACCCGTGCGAAGTCGGGCGGGTCGCTAGTAAATAAATAAATAATAGCGGTCAGGGGACTGTATTTCTCACTTTTAGCCTCTAAAAAATATCCGGGACTGCTAAAGTCTACCCTAATATTCACTTCTTAATAACTACTAATTGAATAAACCGAAAATAATGAGATTAATATTAAAGAGCATAATTAATTGCGTCGTAATTTAACAATTTTGTGTTTAATTCAATTTGAAAAAATCCCTGGAATGAGGCAGTTATGTCAATATTTAAAAAAAAGGCCTACGCATTTTTATCCAAAAATTTATATGTAAAATATTACCTATATTTCGAGTTTGAGGGAAGCTAAAAACTTGTATGATGCCTCTCCTATTATAATAATAGCTCCCCTGACCGATTTCGGCCATGGTGGCCAATCTCAACAGAGACTAGCCAGCTGCGCAGGAGATATTATAGTGCACAAATGTACGCGCAAACACAGGTGCACTCTCTTTTCCTTTTACTCTCATAACCCGATGGGGGCAGACCGACACGACCGGAGAGAGATCAGGCGCAGGACCGACGGCTTTACGTGCTCTCTGAGGTACGGGGGTGTTCCAACACCGCCAACTTCCAGACTCAGGGCTGTTACTATGATTTCTTTGTCAGAAAAATCCTAATAACATTTTTTTGGCCCCACCCGGGACTCGAAGAGAACAAACACACACACATCCTCACAATTTTTGCATTTAATTAGTAGCATATTTCTTGAATAAAAGTGTATTTCATGAATCATGTCTAATATTGTTTTGATCTAATATCTGCATTTGAATATTCAAATTTTATTTGCCTGTTGTTGTTTTTGTGCAAGCATGTTATTTGGATTATTTATTTTGATGTAGTCTTTTCCATTCATGATAAGTCAAATTTGATGTAAGAAAACTTAGAAAAAACAACATAAAAAACAAATGATATTAACATAGTATTAAAACATAGGGCAAGGTCGCCATTTTTGAAAAAAAATCCTCAACAACTCAAAAACAGTGATATTTGACATATATTGAGTTTTTTTTGATACATTATTAGCTCAGCTATCATTCCCTAAGAGATGCTTCATTATTTCATTTATTCTATAAATAAATAAAAAAAAAATATTTGGTTCACCTTTATATGATAGTTTTGTAAATGATTAGGCTCTTCCTAGCTAGGTAAACTTGCATAAAGATCACTATGTCAGTCACTTACGCCCGTTTTCAATATTCTATCTATCCCTTGATTTGCTTACTAAAGTCAGACAAATCTATCTATTTGCACTTACTTTGATTTCAATAACCTATCGACGGATAGCCTTTGCTGACTTATGTCAATCCTATGTCATATAATTTGAGATAACCTTGAGAAATAATCTTTGATACATTATTGAAAACGGCCGTAAGTCAC
This sequence comes from Phoebis sennae, assembly GCA_001586405.1. NCBI lineage: Eukaryota > Metazoa > Arthropoda > Insecta > Lepidoptera > Pieridae > Phoebis > Phoebis sennae. The sequence goes on along the minus strand of LQNK01002831.1, from coordinate 140,566 downwards.
CTTTTAGTTCTACCGGGTGTTTATTTATAGTCTTGAAAAAAATTGGGGATATAAAGGAAGTGCAGTGGAAGATGAGAATTTTTTAAATAATATAGTATTAAATTTTTCTTTTCATCATTCATCATATTTATTTCCATTAAGTCATTTATACTGATATTATAAAAATTAAAATACATAAAATATTACTTGCTTGCTTCATAGAGTGTACAGTTCTATATATTTAATTTGGAAAAGCAGTTCTTCTAAAATATCAAAGATTTTCAAATTATATCTATACTATTAGCTTCCACTCTGCTTAGTTCATTTACCCTATTTTTTTAAGACTGCATAGATAAACAATCGGAATATATTTGGATATACAAATAAAACTCTATGATTATGGTTAATTAATATTGTTTGATTCTTTGCTTGTGTGCTATTAGCGAATACGCTAAAGAAACTATTACATAGCATACAGATACATTGAAAAAATTCTAAATGCATTTTGTCGAGAATTTAACGGGTTTAATTTCGCAAATTCTTTAATTTCGTTGTAGCCATTTTCGAAATACTTACGGGCAGTTATTAAAAAACTTACTTTCATATGAGTTTTACAGCAATTACAGATGTGTGATTTTTTTTAGGTACAGACATGTGGAAAATTCGAGTTTCCAGTCAATCACGTGTCATTAAACACTAAAAATATTTTTTAGGTAATTTTTCTTTAGAAAACAATTAATTTGACAGTTCATATATTTTTTATTTCAACTACTTATCTATTTTTTATGCAATTCATTTTATGCTAATTAAAAACGAGAAAAAGAAAGTCTTGCAAAAAAATAAATAAATAATTATAACAAAAAATATGTTAGCGCTAATTCGGGTTTGAATAAAAATAACAATAATTTATTTATTTATTTAAGCAACAGAGGCTCGTTTGTTAGTATCACACTTAAAAACTATGTTAAGATTGTAAACTGATAAAAATTAAATTAAAAATTAAAATCAATATAAGATACAAATATTAAATACGCTATATAATGATAATTGAGTGCACAAATAATTTTATCATTAAGTACTACGAATTTATACTAAAATCACCATCTTAAAACTAAAAATAAATAAAAATTCTAAACCACTTCTCTACCCGACAGTACCCTGTGTTTGTTTGCATATTTTTTGCTCAAAGTTAATGAGTGTGTTCCCGACTGTACAGTTGCAGTTATCGTTTTGTTCGCAACTGTACAGAGTTGCTTGATGAGCATTTTTCGCATACACCGGGTACAGTCGGGCGCGGAAGTGGAATGGAAATTATTAAATTATATTTTAACTAGTTAATAGGCACACCTAGAATGCAAATATAAAATGTTTATAGTTTAATTCTTTTTTTTTTATGTGGAAGAAAATTCTTAATTATTATTTAAAACTTATTTTATTCCATTTATTTATAAACGAGCTGATCCGTTTGGCTTTGCTCCCGTAGCATAATGTTATTTATAAAGCCTGTAAAATATAGCCTTTGTTACTCGTGGATAATGTAGCTTTCGAATGGTGAGAGAATTTTTAAAATCGGCCCAGTAGTTTTTGAGCCTATTCATTACAACCAAACAAACAAACAAATAAAATTTTCCTCTTTATAATATTAGTGTAGATAATCATAAAATCTTGTTTGTATGTTTGGTAGTAATGAATAGGTTCAGCAACTACTGGGCCGATATAAAAAAAAATCTACAGAGATTGTTTGAAACCTGAGAAAGGATAGCTTTTATCCTGGAAATCCCACGGGAACGGGATATCTCCCGTTGGAGATATGCGCGGGTGAAACCACGGGGCATAGCTAGTATTTAAATATGTTTAAAGAATTTCTCATAAACTAAGAGTCATATCAAGTTGATCCATTTATATTTAAGTCAACTTCACTTAATTGAAGAACACAGAAGTTTCATTAAAACTGATCCAGTAATTTCAGATACATAAGTATTAAAAACATGGGTGTACAAGGTTTCTAACGTTTTCAATAAAGTATCAAGGGTTATGGATAGATTGTAATCTCAGATTAAATGACATTTGATTGTCAAGTCAAACTAAGGCTATCCGTCGACAGCGTATTGAAATCAAAGTAAGTGCAAATTGATAGATTTGTCTGACTTTAGTAAGCAAAACAAGGGATAGACATTGAAAACATTATCAAAGATTACATATTACAAGAGTTTCGTATGTTTTGCATATAGTATAACTAGCTGTACCCCGCGGTTTCACCCGCGTAACTTCTGATTAAATGACAACTCCGAGATTAAAAGTAGCCTATATGTTATTCTGAGCCCTTATCTATATGTGTACCAAGTTTCATCATAATCGGTTCAGTAGTTTTTGCGTGAAAGAGTAATAAACATCCATACATCCATACTTACAAACTTTAGCCTTCATAATAGTAGTAGGATCTTGTGTTTGTTTTAACGCGAGTACTTTCCATTTTAAATAAAATACTTTTTAAAGGATTTTAAACGCGGTTTATTATACATTATTATACATATAGAGCACTTACACATACAAACGTCGGGTTAAATAATAATGTATAATAAACCGCGTTTAAAATCCTTTAAAAAGTATTTTATTTAAAATGTTTTGCATAGTAAATAAACAATAACACGATGTTAAGTGATCACCCATAACCCCAAAATAATGCAGGTGACCCCAAGGGAGGTAGAAATAAGGATTTATAAGGGAGAGAAGTTGTAAAGACTCAATAAGAAATATGACCCTTTTGTGTCCTATATATCATAAGTTTGCGACAAAAATGTTATTTCATAAATATATTGCTATCTATACTAATATTATAAAGCTGAAGAGTTTATTTGTTTGTTTGTTTGTTTGAACGCGCTAATCTCAGAAACTACTGGTTCGAATTGAAAAATTCTTTTTGTGTTGTATAGACCATTTATCGAGGAAGGCTTTAGGCTATATAACATCACGCTGCAACTATTAGGAGCGAAGAAGTAATGGAAAATATGAAAAAAACGGGGAAAATTATTCATACTTGAGGGCTTCCGTTGCGTGCGCTGCGAAAACGGTTCAAGATACCAAAAAAATACGTATAAAAGAATTATTCCTCTTGAAATGATCTACAAAAATGTCCGCGACAGTATATGTCTATCTTTTAAGATTAACTCACTAGAACCGTTTTTATGTAACATAAATATGCTACGGGAGCGAAGCCGCGCGGATCAGCTAGTAAAATATATATTTGATCCGATTGGCGCAGTGTATACAGTAATGGTCTGCGGAGTGGGTTCGATCACGAGTAGAAAATTATTGTGATGAACATTGTAGTTTTCTATTGTCTGTCTAATTTATCTATAGTATGTATGTATTTATAAAAAAAGTATGTTTAAGTATGTCTATTAGTTTTTCTAGTTTCCATAGTACAAGCTTTGCTTAGTTTGGGACAAGATGGAGTTAAATATTCAGGAATATTAATTAATATTTTATTAATAAAAAAAATAAACATTGTCATTGTGAAGTTTAATTTTGTTCGTTAATCTAAACTTATATTTTAAAGAGAAATTATTGTTTTACTGTGAGTACTTTCCATATTAAATAAAATGCTTTTTAAAGGATTTTAGACGCGGTTTACTATACATTATTATTGACCCGACGTTTAGAGCACGCGAATTAACCTGAGCGAGTTCAGGAGGCGCAAAAAAAAACAAACTTTGATTAAATAATTTAATTAATTAATAAAAATTACAATGCTACGTTA
>LQNK01002831.1:122916-135292 GCA_001586405.1 Phoebis sennae | reverse complement strand
GTAAAAATAAGGATTTATAAGGGAGAGAAGTTGTAAAGACTCAATAAGAAATATGACCCTTTTGTGTCCTATATATCATAAGTTTGTGACAAAAATGTTATTTCATAAATATATTGCTACAAAATATATATTTGATCCGATTGGCGCAGTGGATACATTAATGGTCTGCGGAGTGGGTTCGATCACGAGTAGAAAATTATTGTGATGAACATTGTAGTTTTCTACTGTTAATTTTAATTTATCTATAGAATGTATGTATTTACAAAAAAAGTATGTTTAAGTATGTCTATTAGTTTTTCTAGTTTCCATAGTACAAGCTTTGCTTAGTTTGGGACAAGATGGAGTTAAATATTCAGGAATTAATATTTTATTAATAAAAAAAATAAACATTGTCATTGTGAAGTTTAATTTTGTTCGTTAATCTAAACTTATATTTTAAAGAGAAATTATTGTTTTACTGTGAGTACTTTCCATATTAAATAAAATGCTTTTTAAAGGATTTTAGACGCGGTTTACTATACATTATTATTGACCCGACGTTTAGAGCACGCGAATTAACCTGAGAGAGTTCAGGAGGCGCAAAAAAAACCAAACTTTGATTAAATAATTTAATTAATTAATAAAAATTACAATGCTACGTTATATCTAAAGTTATTTCTAATTACGACTACATTGGTCGAAGTATGACCGAAGAGTGGTGCCTCCATGGTACCACGACGCCGATGTTCCCTGGGTCGCTGGGTGGTCGGTGCAGGTGCGAGCGCAGGTGTCACCGATGTTGCGAAAGACTGTTCTCACAAGGGATTTCATCATAGTCTATGCCTTGCAATTCGCATGCTAGGCCCATTTGTAACACGCGAGCGTGGTCACGGGTGACTTATGTATAATAAACCACGTTTAAAATCCTTTAAAAAGTGTTTTAAAATTATTGTTTTATTTATCCGAATCTTCGAAACTACTAGGTCTCCAAGTTAAGATTTTGTTTTCTAAACTAATTGCTTACAAAATTTCATTAAGACCGTGGTAACGATACTCAATATATCGTCGGTACTGTACTAACATACAAACATACCAGCGCCATCTTGAATCTAAAACCTCGCTTTGCATGTATAGATCAGATTTTAACATAGATTTTAAGTAAAAATAAACAAACCTTTTTCAAAGTCGGTAATGATGTAATGAAAGTATGCACGCGATTGTACCCTTGTAATGAAGAGTTCACTCATTTGTCTGTATGTCTGTTGAAATCTGTTAAACGCTTGAAACAATTTCATTACAGCTGTTAATGGGCGAGGATGATGGATTAAAAAACTGTCATCGATCTGGGTAAGCGTCGGTGCGCGGGGATATTTAATGGATGGGAGATTTGTCCCTTTGTTATATTTGTATTCATAAGCGCTTAGGGGAGAATACGTCTTTTGTTTTATCATTCGTATATGTAAAGTTTAGTTTTCATTTTAATAATTTTCATCGAAAGTTTTTTGAGGATCTAAAGGTGTTTGTTACTCTTTCACGCAAAAACTACTGAATTGATTATGATGAAACTTGGTATACATATAGGTAAGGGGTTTTAATAAACCGTGTTAAAAATTTTGAAAAATATTAGTAGATACCAAAATCATGGTTAGATTTTTTTTCTTTTTCTTGAAAATTACGAAGCCCTCGTGAGTCGTGACGTGTTGTGTCAAACTAGGCATTTTTGTATTTGCTTTTGAAGTTTGTATTTGCTTTTCGGCGTTCGACTCTTCGGTCGCACTCCATCCGCCTTTTATTCTCTAATCTGTGCCTCGTATATATATGTTGATATACGGGACACAGCTATCTTAGAGAAAAACGAAAAAAACGTCTTAAAAAGTTATCATTAATGAGAAAAAAACACAAACTCATATTAAAGACAGTTTATAATTACACACAGCAAACATCAAAACAAACCACACAGCAATATAGACTAAATCTATAATTAACACAAAAAAAGACGCCAACACATCATTATTCGACCGTTTCGAATGATCGAAGCAAACTGCATCAAAAAAGGTACAGTAAATCACAAACCGTACGCATAACACTAACGAACCTAATAAATGAATTATTATAAGTGTCACATAAATGTTTATAAGCTTGTACCTTTTATTACAAACTGCTAAAAGGAGTAATAAGTTTGATATAAATAAAGCCCACATAAGGCTGACTAAGGACCAGAGAAATAAAGCCAGGTTAAATTCTTTTTGCAGCATTTTTGACATTTCGTCGCTTTGACCTGGAAAATACATACATACAAAATGAGTAAAGGACTAGAGAGTGCACCTGTGTCGCGTACACTTGTGCACTATAATATCTCCTGCGCAACTGGCTAGTCCCGGTTGAGATTGGCCACCATGGCCTATTTATTAATAAACACTAATTTTATAAAGAGCTGTTTGTATGTTTGTTCGAATTGAATAGGCTTTAAACTATAAAACTATTGGACATTTTCACAAACTTGCATTTATAATATTAGTAGGATGCTCATGGGGGATGCAGGATGATAATGGAAAAAATATTTTTTCATATTGGTTCAGTAGTTTTGGAGCCTATTCAATTCAAACAAACATACAAACAAATAATGAAATCTTTCCTGTTTATTTTATTAGTGTAGATAATTGAATTTATGAAAATTAAACTGATACTTAATGTATTCCCTATTTTGTACATTCAAAAGAAACTTTGTCTATCCATTATTTTTTTTCATGAAACAATTCAGATAAAATTTGGCAAAAAATATAGTTTAATTAATGTATTGTATTTCATAAAAAATGCACGATACAGTTATACGACAATCTTTATAACTTGATACAAATATCTGTACTATGGTCGACAAAAACAATAATTTCAAATTTATTTATTACTAGCTGAGCTCCGCGGTTTCACCCGCGTATATATTCCGTTCCTGTAAGACTTTCTTGAAAAAAAGCTATCCTATGTCATTTCTGGGGTTTCAAAAAATCTCTGTACAAAATTTCATCCAAATCGGCCTTGTAGTTTCAGAATCAATATAAACAAACGAATTTATAATATTAGTAGAGACATAAAAAGGCATGTATTCGTATAGTATATGAGTGAATATAACAATGTTTTTCAATTATAAAATCTACTACTTTTGTTTACATATTTACTTGTGAAATACATAGCCGTCTGGAATGGCCCAAAAATAAATCCGGTAACAATAAAAAATACAGATATTAGACATGATGTTATTCTCCACGTCCAAAAATCACAAAAGTGGCACATTAAATAAATTAACGGTAAATATTGTAAAATGACATTATTCTGTTGACAAACAATGTTGATGGAATTTTTTATTAATCGTATGACGTTAGTCTTTTTGGTTCTTGTGTCATATTTACTCTGTATTTTACATATTCAAATTAAAAAAATATTTCTTCAATTTTAGATTAATTTAAAATGTATGTATCCTCCACAACAACCAATGTTGAAATGAATAAATAAATAAATCAATAAATAAATGAGTAATAAATAAATTTATTACAGTACTAGCTGCGTACCAGGGCTTCGCTCCCGTGGGAATATCGGGATGATATATATGCCTATGCCTATAGCCTTCCTCGATAAATGGGCTATCTAACACTAAAAGAATTTTTCAAATCGGACCAGTAGTTTCTGAGATTAGCGCGTTCAAACAAACAAACAAACAAACAAACTCTTCAGCTTTATAATATTAGTATAGATTTGACGATACGATTGGCGTAGTGGATGTGGCAATGGTCTATTGCGCCGGAGGGTGTGGGTTCGATCGTAACGAGTAGAAAATTATGATGTGTAGAACATGGTAATTTTCTACTGTCTGGGTGGTTATATATCTATAGTATGTATGTATTTACAATAAAGTATGTTTGTATGTCTATCAGTTATCTAGTTTCCATAGTACAAGCTTTGCTTAGTTTGGGACTAGATGGCGTTGTGTTAAATGTCCAGGAATATTTGTTAATTTTTTTACCCAATATATACGTACTGTTTATATTATAAAATCACATTATGTGAAACATCATCATCGAATCATAAAGAAATCATGTAAATTTTTGCCGACTTTCGAGTAGGATATATTTTGGAAAGATCTTTAAAATAACTGCTTACATTCGTGCAAAAAATAATTTTAATAACAATAAAGGTATATTTCCCAATTCAAATCAGATACAATATCAAATATACTGCGTTCGACAAGCCAATTTTCTGCATTTTACGTGCAATGAGATGACAATCTTCTAATAGGTTGATATTCTAAGATACAGTATTCACTTCACATCGTACACTAAACTTTAATTTTATATCCAACAAGCTATTCCACGTGGCTTTCCTTGCACAGCATAATGTTATATATAACAAAAAAACAACATAGGCTATAGACTATTTTGATTGTTTTTTCCACCTTGACCCGTGTGGCGATGAGTTAGAATACGTATGTCGCCACCCCATTTCTACACGTGGGTGTCGTAAGAGGCGACAGAGAGCAAAAAAAATTCTGCTGCAAAACATCGGTAGCAATAAAAGAGTGGGAGCCGAGCATTGCACGATTGGGCCAAGCTCGCACCGGTGTAATAACCATCCCCAGCAGAAGACCAGCGTGAAGCAGTACTGCACTGTGTTTCGTTCGGTGAGTGGGTGTCCGGAGGCCTGTATTCCCATCCCATTCGACTTCCGTCCTGTTCTAGTCCTCACCCAACTTCCTATCATCAATCCTCTCCTCTAATCCCTTCCCCTTCCTGCAAGCTGGCAAGGCATCTGCTGCAGTTTGTTGTTGTGGATATTCAGAGGCTGCGGTCAGTCACTTAACATCAGGTGAACCGCATGCTCCGCTTGCCTTAACATAAAAAATAACCAATACATTATATTTGAATCGCAGTAAATAACTCAGGTATATTGGAACACAAGGCTTGTGTGGTAAAGCAAGCCAATACCGTGAAAAGGTGTTGACAATCAACACTGACCGTTTATTGAGGGGACGGTGGTTTATATTAGGTTTTTAGACCTTGAATATATTGAAGAAAACATATGTTGATGTGATCTCAAACTTTATGTTTATTTATGCAGACTTAAAATAAAAATTTTTGCCAAAAAATAGAACCGACTTCCTCGCTCTAAAAAGAAAATAAATTTTATTTCATTTTTGTTGAAATGTATACAAAGTCGGTGCAAAATCTTGTTAAATTGAAAATAGATAAGGCATTGAAATTATATATTTCATTCAAAAATGGCAAAAATTTTTATTTATCCCTTTTTAGTGTCCTGTGAAGGGTCCTGTGAAGGGAAGGTCACATCATCTAGTCACAATTCAGTTGATATATACATCATTAAACCTTAACCGCAGAGCTTATTCCGTTGATTTTCGAGGAGTTCCCTGGAATATCTTCCACATGGATGATCAGACTTGAACTAAATTTCTATGGGACCACACTGGAACTCTACTCTTTCGAATGCAAAAAGAATTCAGAATCCAAATCGGCCCACAAACGCCGGAGATATGCGGTAATATACATAAAAAAAAATACAGTCGAATTGATAACCTGCTCCTTTTTTTGAAAGTTGGTTAAAAAATAGGAGATATAGTGATGCACTTTATGTTGGATTCCCCGAATAACCGAATACCGAATATTAATCGGTTCAAACTTTACCTACCGGATATTAGGCCGAATTATTCGGTTTCACATATTTTCATTGTTTTATCGCGTATGCAGGTTCTAACATGAACACTTAAATATTGGAACCGAATGTATTCGACGGAATACAAATAGTGAAAAAGATGCCGACTATGGCGAAAACCAAATACCTAATAATTATACAATGACAGAAAATACCATTTGTTTTTGTTTAAAATTTAAAATGTATTTAAAACATAAAATGTACTACAAATAAACAAAAATTAGATCTGTTCATACCCATGCCTACGGTTCATACTTACTATACGCTCTATATCTACATATGGTCTATGGTAAACAAACACATATCGCATTATCTTATTGAATTCATAAGTTACAGTACAAGTTGAATTGCTTTTTGTCCTATTGTTGTCAAAAATGACTACTTTTACTTTGAACTTGCCCAAATTTTGATATAATTTATTATTTTACTCTTTATTATACTACAAAATGAAATACACGATATATACTACAAGATAGTGCTTCCTCGAGCGATATCGGTCATTGTGGCTAATCTCAACAGAGATCAGCTGCTATGCAGAAGATATTATACAGGATATATTATATATATCATACTAAATGTGAATATGCATTACATAAAGAAGTGTGTTCCACCCTCGACCGTGTTATCACTTTCCACCAGGTGGAACTATGGCCAAACATTTCTTTATTCCGGTGTAAAATCATAATTATGTTATTTATTAAGTATACTACAAATTTTTATCCCGTAAATCTCACAGAAATATACACGCGGGTGAAACCTAAGAGCATAGTTAGTATTATGAAATAAAAACAAAATCAATGCCTAAATGTTTATTTTCCAAGTCTGCCTTCTACTAGGCGCTTTTAGAACGTCATATACATTTACATAATTAATATTTTTTATTTATCACCGATTTGGAAGGCTGTCTCTACCGAGAAGAAAACGTAACTAAAATGGGTTGAATTATAAGCTTCGATTTGTATATGTGAAGACTTATAATTGGCTTTATTTGTACCGAAAATGTAAATAATAGTATATTTGTAGCCGTAAGTTTTCTGTAAAATAAAAAAAAATAAAATAAGATATAAATTATTCCCATATCCACACTTTACCCAGTTATTTGAAGCGAAATTTAATTTCCAGCCAATTGTTACAGACACCATTGTTAGCATCCCCGTGACACTGTACTTCCGATGGGTTGGGACATCGTGGGCCAGTGTGGGCCAATATGGACCAATGTGGGCCAATGTGTGGTTCGATGTATTTTTCAACTTTTTATAGATAGATAGATAGAAAGTTCTTTATTGTTTTTATAACAAAGGCGAACTTAATGCCTAAATGGCATTTTCTAGCAGTTAACCTTTGGTAGTGTAGTAAGTGCACGGTTAGCGCATAGATAGAACTCCAGAAACAACATGAAGTATATAAAAAAAATAAATAAATATAATAAAATAGAAATAATACATATAAATACATTTACTACATACTATCTATATTTTATATTTCTTTTAAATTACATGTGTTATAATTAATTTACAAAATAGTTAAGCCATTTTGTAATAAATAAATTACATATCAACTCTAATATTATAAAGAGGAAAACTTTTGTTTGTTTGTAATGAATAGGCTCAAAAACTACTGGACCGATTTTAAAAATTATATTAACATTATATAAAGCTGAAAGAATTGTTTGCTTGTTTGTATAATAGTCTCCGAAAGTACAGGACTGATTTGGATGAAATTTTGTACAGATATTCTTTGAAATCTCGGGAATGACATAGGATACCTGAAAATCTTACGGGAATGGGATGTATACGCGGGTGAAACCGCGGAGCTCAGCTTGTTAATTATATAATGTGACACATATTATTTAGTTCATAATAAACAGTTATCTGTATAGAAATAAGATTGCCTAACAAGATTGTGACGTCACAAACGTCATTAGCTTGACATGGGCAACTTTACAAGTCAGTTTATTGTCTATGCTCTATTGTGGTTTATGATTGAATGAAATGTCACACGTCTTGAAGACAAAGTAACCGAGGTCTTTGGTTAAATGTTATTTGACGTCTAAACATTTAAAATGTAATATATTACAAATTTGGTGTTTGCTGTGTGTAAGTATTAGCAATTTTGTTTTAATTATTACTTTGTTTTGTAAAATATACATTAAAACCTAATTTTCAGTCACCTATTTTAAATAACTGGCCAGTAATAATATCAGGAACTAATTGACCGATTTGAAAAAAATGTTTTTGTAATGACCAAAACTGTATTAAAATTACTTATTACTGCCTTTTAATGCTATTAAGTGCATTTAACTTGCTGTTAAGTTCGAGGATTAAAAGGCAATCCGGCGTTATGATTGGCCAATGCGAATTGTCGCGTTTTTTTTATACAACAGCACAGAATAAATTATAAATAACAAACTAACATTACAGCTATGTCACGACTCTGCAGTATTGCAAAGCTAATTATTTTTGTATTCTTTAATTATATTTGCATTTTTTTTTGTTATAGCAGGCAAGTGGGACATGTGGTTCACCTAACTTTAAGTGACTGACCGCAGCCCATGAACGTCTACAACAGCAACGAGTCGCAGATGCCTTGGCTTCCAGGAAGGGGGCATGATAAGGAAAGGATGAATAAGAGAGGAGAGGAGCAGAATTAGAGGAGAGGAGCTTATAATGCTACATCCAGGAAAATTGGTGCTGAGATTTTACAAACTTCTTTGTACAAACTTCAAAACATCTTATGTAAAGAAATTTGAATTTAAAAATTGGAGCTTTTTGGCAATTGTACCCACCAGATTTATAATAATTTGTGTGAAGACTTGTAATTGTTTGTACCTAAAAAATGTTAACTTGTAGCCGCAAATTTTCTTTAAAATAATAAAATAAAAATATGCTAATAACACTAAAATCCAATAATGTACATCAGTATCGGTTACGTAGCCGGATACGCCGGTCTCCGGTCAGCGGGTAAACGTGAATTCGTAACAGATAGCGTGCGTCTGCTCTCAACAAAGAGGAAATGGACTTTGTTTGATGAGTTGCGTTCGAGTGGGAGGCAATTTTCAGAATAGATCATAATACATGTGCCGCCACCCCATTTCTACCCGTCGTAAAAGGCGACAGAGAGTAATTCTGCTATATAACATCTTCAGCAATAAAAGAGTGGGAGCCGAGCATTGCTCGATTGGGCCAAGCTCGCACCGGTGTAAGTACCACCCCCCAGCAGTAGACCGGCGTGAAGCAGTATTGCACTGCGTTTCGTACGGTGAGCGGGTGCTCGGATGCCTATATTTCCATCTCATTCCTCTCCCGTCCTGTTCTGCTCCTCTCCTCTCTTATTCATCCTTTCCTTATCATACCCCCTTCCTGGAAGCCAAGGCATATGCGACACGTTGCTGTTGTAGACGTTCATGGGCTGCGGTCAGTCACTTAAAGTTAAGTGAACCGCATGTCCCACTTGCCTGCTATAACATAAAAAAATACAAATATAATTAAAAAATACAAAAATAATTAGCTTTGCAATACTGCACAGTCGTGACATAGCTGTAATGTTAGTTTGTTATTTATAATTTATTCTGTGCTGTTGTATAAAAAAACGCGACAATTCGCATTGGCCAATCATAACGCCGGATTACCTTTTAATCCTCGAACTTAACAGCAAGTTAAATGCACTTAATAGCATTAAAAGGCAGTTATAAGTAATTTTAATACAGTTTTGGTCATTACAAAAACATTTTTTTCAAATTGGTTAATTAGTTCCTGATATTAGCACGTTAAACAAACTCTTCAGTTTTATATTTGACCGAGCGAAGCGATATCTGTACTATTAATGCGAGCTTGATTAAATTTTGTAGACTAGCAGACAAAAAAAATCTTCAGTTCGAAGATGAGTGAAATTGACAGGGATTGCGAAGATAGGGGATAATAAGCGAGTCCAATACAAACATACTTTACTGTGATACCATATTAAAGGTCTTGATTACATTACAACGCGAGGTCTAGGTCGGACACACACGCAAAAGCTTCTCACACGAATGATCAGGTGGTCCGCTGATGTCATGATGTTAGGAAGATCCGAGGAAGCTTTATACTCAGGCCAATACAGGACACTCACAGAGATGCTGTTGGTTTGGTCACGTCATGCGAAGACCACATAACAAGAATAGTGTTACAATTTGAGACTAGACTAAAAAGCCGTGGTAGACCACTTCTAACATGGAATTAGGTAGTAAATAAAGACCTCGGTAGAGGTAACATAGAAAAATCGATGACTCTCGTTATCTCTGGCAATGATTGGCTAGAAGAGCTGAAATGAAAATGGGAAAAGGCCAGGCAGAAGAAGAGGTCTAGTACGGAGCGAACCACTAGTTATTATAGATTTTACTTTTAAGTTAAATTTATCTTCTAGATAATAGGGTAATTATTGTTGAGGATTGTCTTTAATTTATATTTAAATCAATTTAATTAAAATCGTCTATTTTTAAATTGGATTTTTTTGCTATTTTGAAACGTCACATACATATTTTATTTTTAATTTACCACTGATTCAGAAGGCTACTACTGAGAAGAACCGGCAAAAAACTCAAATACAATATTATTTATAGTTATCATACCTAAAATATTTAAAACTTGTAGATAAACAAGAATATTTAACGTTTTATAAATTAATTTTAAAATGAAGAATAGCATTTGGCTTTTGACAAGCAATATCTAATTTTGTGATGCATTTGAATATGCAAATTAACGATTTGTGTTTATTTTTGAATTGAATTTTATTGTAATTGTTATTTAGGCGTACATTTTTGGTGTACATTTTCGACATATTTTTATTGAAATTTTATATGTTCAGTTAAGTTCACATTAAATGTTAATAAATTCATAAAACATTAAAATAATTAGTGATGCGCCGACTTGTGGTGTCTGCCAATAACCGAATACCGAATACTATTCGGTTTAAACTGTACCGAACCGGATAGTTTGCCGAATATGTGTGATATTTTCATTGTTTTATAGCGTATACGTTCTGACATGATTTGTAATAATTTAAGAAAATACAAATACTTTGATTATATTTGGCTGAATACAAATAGAGAAATAGATGCTGAATACGGATACCGAAAATTAAATTAAATTCGGTGAATCTCTAAAAACAATCAATTTTTCTTTTACACTAATAAAATAATTTACTTTACGTATATTAGTTGCATCCACTTATAAATGTCTATAAAATCATACTGCCGCCATGTTTGTTTGTCGGCAATCTGACAGATGACAGCAGTTAGCGCGGGAAATGATTTTCAATATGGCGGCGCCGTGCTGTATCAGGTGATCGGAATTAGTTTCCAATGCACGTTTTAAAATTGTTGAATATTTTATATACGTAGTAGATTAATTATATTTTAATGTGGATTCGAGTAAAATAAATGAATATGTACTTTTTTACAGGCATAAAATTTTAATTATTGATATTACTATTTACTTTTAGAAGTTTGTTTTTGAAAAAATAATCCTTAAATTCTATAACAAATACATTTTTGTGGAAATAAGTGGAGGTAGACACACAATTTTTGAAACAGTCATGGAAACAACTGTCATCTCCGTCACCCGTGACCACGTCATGTTAATAATAATGTACAATATTATATAATAAACCATTTAAAATCTCTTATACTTATTTTATTTAACATATTTTCTGTGCAACAATAATTTTTATTGTGCAGTCGGAGTATTTCAAGAGCACAATAGATATTTCCTTTCGTTTGTATTTTAATTAAAATAAATGACACACGATACGAGAAAAACGTGTGACAATGGAAACAAGTTGTTTAATTCGATACAATATTTTGTGATTTTCAATTTAATCCTATCATATTAACTATGGAAGGATATTATTTTTTGTCTGCAAGTTTTTCAATTACTAGACATTGCCTGGATGAAATTGCCTCTAAGCGATAAGGCCACCCATAACATAAAATGTAGTTTTCTATTTTTATGTATGCCTGCATAAAGAATAGAGACAATAAAACATTCGATATCATCTTCGTTTATCTTCCATTTCCGTGAGATAACCGGGATTAAATTTCTATTGTCTCCGGATTCAGATAATTTTTGTACAAAATTTCATCGAAATCGATGCAGTATTTTAGGCGTGAAGAAGAGACAGAGTTACTTTTATTTATTTACTTACGAGCTGAGCTCCGCGCTTTCACCCGCGTATATATCCCGTTCCTGTAGGATTTTCGGGATAAAACTATCCTATGTCATTCCTGGGGTTTCAAAGAATCTCTGTACAAAATTTCATCCAAATCGGTCCTGTTGTTTTGGAGCCTATTCAATACAAACAAACAAATCTTTTCTCTTTATAATATTAGTATAAATTAAGCAAAAAGATATCTTGTGTACAAACCTTTATATTGTACAATTGTTTAAAAATGAGTTCTAAATAATCGCATAAGTTTTAATACAAGCAAATAAAACGAAACTCATTGGAAGTTGTTTAAAAATGTTAATTTTATACGTAATAAAGACAAGTAATATTGCAATAACTGGTGGGCCACGAAACTAGATATAGCCTTTCAGGAGTTTTTTAGCCTATTCATTACATCCAAACAAATAAAGTTTTCCTCTTTATAATATTAGTGTAGATCACCGACGTTACTTAGATGCATTAAAATGATATATCATAAATA
>LQNK01002831.1:85707-121630 GCA_001586405.1 Phoebis sennae | reverse complement strand
TATATTTTGTGTACAAATCTTTATATTGTAAAACTAGCTTTCCGCCCGCGCCTTCGCTCGCGTGGACCCCGGTAATTATTCGAATTTTTCTCGCCGTAAAAACCATGCTTGAACTTCAACAGACATTAAAAAAAAGAATTGTCCAAATTGGTCCAGTCGTTGTTGAGTTATGCGCTTACCAACACATTTTTCGATGCTTATATATAAGATCGTTTAAAAATGAGTTCTAAATACTGCTCTAAATAATCGCATAAGTTTTAATACAAACGAATAAAACGAAACTCATTGGAAGTTGTTTAAAAATGTTAATTTTGTACGTAATAAAGACGAGTAATATTACAATAAGTGGTGGGCCACGAAACTAGATATAAATCGCTCTATATTTTAAACTAGCGTGGTTTCGCGTATATTTCCTGATAAAAGGTTTAAAGAAAGAAAGAAAACGACATTAATTCAGCAACACAGATAAAAATGAGACACGTATTAGAACCAAACCAAAAAAATACATTAAAAATATATATTATATAAAAACACTCACACACAAAACTTATTACTTATATACAATAGAAAGAAAATAAAATACAATGTCCTTTCTAGGGTTTTTAAGTAAGTACAAAATTTCATCCAAATATGTTCAGTGATTTAGTCGTGACAATTTAAGTACGATAGTAAATATCTAGTAACTTTTTCAACAATTAGGATTTCTTCTAAATTTAAGTACTTTCTATCATTCAGTCAAAACTTAAATTAAGTATTTTTGAATTGTCAAAATTATATGAAACTAGCTGGTCCGCGCGGATTGGCTGCTGTAGCATAATTTTTTTATATATAAGGCCTATAAAATATAGCCTTTGTTACTCATGGACAATGTAGCTTTCGAATGGTGAAAGAATTTTTAAAATCGGTCCAGTAGTGTTTGATTATATTCATTACAACCAATCAAACAAAGTTTTCCTCTTTGTAATATTAGTATAAACTAGTTGCGTGGTTTCGCGTATATTTCTCGTCCCCGTGGGATTATCTTTTCTGGGGTTTCAAAGTGTATTGGTACACAACTTCATCCAAATCGGTTTAGTGTAAATCAGGCATTCTTCTAAACTTACTACCATACTAACTATTAACATACTTTCTACCATTCAGTCAAAACTTGAGTATTTTTGAATTGGCAAAATTATATAAAATTACATTAAAATTATATCAAATAAATAACACTAGAAAAATAACAATAATAAATTATATTAATAATTATAATTTAACCGTCTCGTTGTACTGTTCCTCAGTTTGGTAGTATGCCTTATAAGTCAGTCTATTTTTTATATAATTTTAAATTTACACTGTGTATTATAATTTGACAACTTGGAAAAAATAGAAAACATTACACATTCGAGTACTATCATAACATTTTTAGAATAGAAGCTATCTTAATTCATGTAAAACCTTTAGTATTTATATAAAATAATGTGCCTGGAAGAGATAGCTTGAAAGCAATAAGGCTACCTATTGTACATTGAATTGTAATTCCTGCTTCTATATGTATGTAAGTGGTGTACAATAAAGGATTAAATAAATAAATAAATAAATACCTAATTTAATTGTTTACTAGTATTTATCTATATCCGCCCGTTCCGTGGCCCACGTAAGGGTGGATTAGAGATAATTTACATACAAACTCAGAGAAATACAAATGATTTGTCTTTTGTACGGATTTAGAAAACGCCTGTTGTATTAGTGGGGATAAGACGCTTAATAAAGAAAAATGTAATACTAGCTGTGAACCGCGGTTTCACCCGCGTATATAACCGTTCCCGTAGTATATAAATAGCATTTAATTATAATTTAACGTTATAGATAAATTCATTCACGAAAACGCGCCGCACCAGTTTTCTTCCCCTTCTATCGTCTTTTGTAACCATACGGGTTATTAATTTTTACCCGTGTGGCGACGGGTTAGAATACATGAGTCGCCATCCCATTTCTACCCGTAGGTGTCATAAGAGGTGACAGAGGGTAATTCTGCTGCATAACATCTCCAGCAAGAAAAGAGTGGGAGCCGAGCATTGCACGATTGGGCCAAGCTCGCACCGGTGTAATTACCATCCCCAGCAGAAGACAGACGTGAAGTAGTATTGCACTGTGTTTCGTACGGTGTGCGGGTGCCCGGAGGCCTGTATTCCCATCCCATTCCTCTCCCATCCTGTTGTACTCCTCTCCCAACTTCCTATCATTAATCCTTTCCTTATCCCCGAAGGTAGGGCCTTCAAGCCAGCACGGCATCTGCGACACTGATGTTGCAGATGTTCATGGGCTGCGGTCAGTCACTTAACATCAGGTGAACCGCATGCCCCGCTTGCTTGCTATTACATAAAAAAATGTAGAATAGAAAAATTGAATGCTGCATTATTTCAAAATGTTTCTAATGCTAATATCTTCCCCACGGCGTCTACTCCGCTTACATTATATCCTCTTATATTTTCAAGACTGCGTACATATTTATTTATGGTATATATTATTCATCGTATCCATATATTTATATCTGCATATTAATAGCCCCTTCAAATGAACCCAAACAGATACAGACATAGTACTTGTTGCGTTCGACCCATTTTAATAATCCTCTCATTTCTTGGAAATAACATTTTTATAATAAGTTTTTAACTTAAATTTAATAATCATGGGTTACTTGAATAATGTTGAGGGCCTTTAGAATAGATTTTTATTCATGTAAACTTTTTACAATTACAAAGTACTTATGAATGGTCGTTTTTAATTAATTGCCGGTTTACAGCACTATTACGGCCATTTTCAATAATGTATCAATGATTATGGATAGATTGTTATGTCAAATTATATGACAATAGATAGATAAAAGTCATTGCAAATGTATCCATCGTTAGGATATTGAAATCGAAGCAAGTGCAAATAGATAGATTTGTCTGACTTTAGTAAGCAAAACAAGGGATAGATAGAATATTGAAAACGGCCGTTATATGATACTTTTGTATTATCTTAATATACATAAATTACGTATCAGTGTTTGTCAATTTACCGTGTGCAGGTTGGTTCAAAGTTGTGTTGGTGTGAAAAAGACGCATTTATAATGCACTAACTCTGCCCCGTGAAACCACGGGGCAGAGTTAGTGCATTATGCGTAAATCCTGTTTTTCCTGTTCCCGTAGGATTTGATCAAAATCCCTTTCTGAGCGGATGCCTACGTCATAACATCTACCTGCATGCCAAATTTCAGTCCGATCCGTCCAACGGTTTAGGCTGTGCGTTGATAGATCACTTCAGTCATAATCAGAATCAAATAGTTAATATAATGTTATAAGATAGCGAGGTCTAGCTCGGAAGGAACCACTATTACATACTTTTTAATTAGTTAATATTTTTTTACCATTATAATCGAGCCAAATTACTTGAAATTACTTTGCTATAGACCGGTCGCAGTCCCTAGCTTCCCCTAGCGTCCCCTCCAGCTTTTGCCTTGCTCCTCGTGAGGTTTCTTTTCACACTGAGCTGGTCTTAGGATACCAGCCTTATTACAGTCATTCCCCGCTTGACAAAATATTTTTTAACCCTTTTAAGTTTATAAATGCAAAACGAATAACTCGCAAACCCAGATATAATTTATACAGAAAACACTTTTATTAGCTGTTAAGTTTATTATCAAAGTGAAGTGAATACCAATGAGATTGCTTCTCACTGTAACTTGAAGATTTTATATATAAAAATAAATCGCAAAATGTGTTGGTAAGCGCATAACTCAACAACGACTGGACCAATTTGGACAATTCTTTTTTTTAAATGTTCGTTGAAGTTCAAGCATGGTTTTTACGGCGAGAAAAATTCGAATAATTACCAGGTCCACGCGAGCGAAGCCGCGGGCGGAAAGCTAGTATCAAATAAAAATTAAATTGTAAATCTGCATCACAGATTAGAGAATAAGAGGCAGATAGAGTGTTCCGAAGACTCGAGTGACGCTAACTACTCGTACGTACACGTGCATCTGTGTGCGTGTTATGTTACCAGATATTGATTGGATAAAAAAAAATTAATAAGCAACAAAATCTTTAGTAACATGTGAAAGGATTCTTTTTTATTTTTACTCTTGGCAACAACTTTTACAATGTTATAATAACACAAGACGGCATTTTTTAAAGGAAAATTACGAAGCCCTCATGACATGTTACGTCAAATTAGACAAACGTTTTTGTATTTGCTTTTCATCGTCATTCGAGTCTTCAGCGCAGTCCATCTGCCTTTTACTATCTAATCTGTGGTCTGCATACTAATATCATCATATAAAAGGTTTTTTTAAACACCTGTTCTTAAGTAGAGTCTTTAATATAAACTCTTAAGCCTTTATCCCACGGGACTCACTTTATTTGAGGATAAATCATACAAGAACTGTTGATCCATTATATAACCAACAATCGTATAAATCCTAATATACTATACCTACATAATAGAGAAACTAACAGACAGATATGTGAAGAAAAAAAATATTGATTACAATTTTCGCAAAATATTCCATGGACAATTTCGGACTTGTTACGTTTTTACTATATCTTATATAAAAAAATGAATCGCAAAATGTGTTGGTAAGCGCATAACTCAACAACAACTGGACCAATTTGGACAATTCTCTTTTTTAAATGTTCGTTGAAGTTCAAGCATGGTTTTTACGGCGAGAAAAATTCGAATAATTACCAGGTCCACGCGAGCGAAGCCGCGGGCGGAAAATTTAATTAATTTGAATAGACGGCAATTTTGTAGAGGCACGCAGAACTGCTCTTTTTTGATCTACGATATCTTAGTTTTTTCTCTGTCACGTAAAAGATGATCACTGGGTCGAGGTCGTGGGGGCGTCATTTTTAATAAAACTTTAACATTGCATTGAAATGATTCTGAAACCCACTTAATAACCAAATAAATAATTTTAACATATTTTCCATACCTTTAATACATACCTTATTACCTATACTATACCCTAGGTTAGCAAATACGCAAAAAGCTATGTTTTTGAAATATTCATGGTATGAGTCCGCAGTCTGCAAATATCGATTTTACAGCTTTGAGCCAATTGGCTTAGGATACGCCCAGTGGATGACGTGGAGGACGAAATTGTGAGCATACTTGTGGATGTGGCAAATTTAAAACATTATGTCAAACATACCAAAAAACAAGAGGACACTTACGGTGGTTTTCAATATTCTATCTATCCCTTGTTTTGCTTACTAAAATCAGACAAATCTATCTATTTGCACTTACGGCCATTTTCAATAATGTATCAATGATTATGGATAGATTGTTATGTCAAATTATATGACAATAGATAGACAAATGTCATAGCAAATGTATCCGTCGTTAGGATATTGAAATCAAAGTAAGTGCAAATAGATAGATTTGTCTGACATTAGTAAGCAAAACAAGGGATAGATAGAATATTGAAAACGGTCGTTACTTTAATTTCAATATGCTGTCGACAGATAGCCCTTGTTATGACTTTTGACAATCAAATGTCATTTAATCGGAGATTACAATCTATCCATAATCTTTGATTCATTATTGAACACGGCCGTTAGTCAATATTGTAAGAATTCAAATTCGAATTCAAATTCATACGTTTTATTTGGAAAACATTTGAAGAATCCGAGCCAATTTTTTAAATACCATCGTCATGGAAATAAGTGGAGGTAGACACCCAATTTTCGAAACACTCATGAAAGCAACTATGATCTATCAGTGACCACTCTCGCTGTAAAGTGCTCGATACGTTGGGTTAATAATAATGTTAAATAATTTATAGTAAACCGCATTTAAAATCCTTTGAATGTATTTTTCTAAGCGTGAGAATTTTGGTCAATATCTTCACTTCTATATGTTTTTTTATGTATATTTGTAATGTTTTCACACAAAAACTACTGAACCGAATACAGAATCTTTCAAAATTAGAAAGCTGCATCACTGAGACATCTTTACTAATATTATAAATTCGAAAGGTCTGCCTGTCTCTTCTTCACGTAGCCTAAATGCTGAACCCATTTGGTTGAAATTTTGTAGCAATATAGTTTGAAATCCGAAAAAGTGTTCAAAAACCGCACGTGCATTAGAATAGGTGTATCGCCACCCCATTTCTACCCATAGAACCATTTGGATTATTGTTGTTTTTAATCTATATTTTAAACTAGCTGTACCCCGCGGTTTCACCCGCGTAACTACTGATTAAATGGCAACTCCGGGATTAAATGTATATAGCCTTTATGTTATTCTGAACCCTTATATATATGTATACCAAGTTTCATCACAATCGGTTCAGTAGTTTTTGCGTGAAAGAGTAACAAACATCCATACATCCATACTTACAAACTTTCGCCTTTATAATAGTAGTAGGATTTTAAATAAAGACAGGTTTGTTACAACACAACTCGAGATCTGCTAGACTAATTTGGCAGAAAATTCGTAGGGAGATAGCTTGGGACTAAGAAGAACATAGGATACTTTTACCCTCGGAAATCCTAGGGGAACGGGCTATGTACTTGGTTGAAACCGTGGGGCACAGCTAGTCAAAATAGACAATTGAATTACATCAAAATGTAGTTATTTTCAAGTATTTCATAAACGAGAGTATTTGCCATATTTAAAATGCCGTTTAACGAATTTTAAACAATTTTCGAAACATTGAAGCACACAAAAGTAAAGTTCAAAACGTCGGATTAAATAATAATGTAAAATAAACCGCGTTTTAAATCAGTTAAAAGGCATTTTTATTCACACAAAAAATCCCATAAATTCACCTCATCCAATTTTCCTACATCCTCCACCTTAGCTCCGCCCACCCGTAACCCCGCCCACACACCGATGGGCGTGGCCTGGACAACATAAAACTACTGCTATCTTAAATGACAAAGCAGAGAATTTTCCATTGTATACAAAGTTGACAATAGACAATAATTTATTTCCACCAGTTAAGACCATGAGCGTGAAATATTCTAATGGCATATCGCTTCGCTCGCTTTTCATAAAGTTGCTCTGATATTGCCATGGTGTCTTGTAGTAGCAGAGACTGGCCAACTGCGTAGGAGATAGTGCAAATGCTGAGTTGAAAAAAATCTAGAAATATTTTAAAACGGGTTAGAATTTCTGTGTCACCATCCCATTTCTACCTGTGGGTGTCGTAAGAGGCGATAAAAGGTATTTCTGCTGCATAACATCTTCAGTAGTAAAAGAGTGGGAGTCGAGCATTGCACGATTGGGCCAAGCTCGCACCGGTGTAAAATGTAAATACCACCCCCCAGCAGAAGATCGGCGTGAAGCAGTATTGCACTGTGTTTCGTACGGTGAGCGGGTGCCCGGAGGCCTGTATTCCCATACCATTCCTCTCCCGTCCTGTACTGCTCCTCTCCCAACTTCCTATGATTAATCCTCTTCTTATCCCATCTCGACACTCTGATGTTGTAGATGTCCATGGGCTGCGGTCAGTCACTTAACATCAGGTGAACCGCATGCTCCGCTTGCCCGTTATAGCCTAAAAAAGAATGTCGATACTCGCTCAATGTATCCGAAATGTCGGCTTAAACAATTATGATCACTACATTGTATAAAACAAAGTCGTTTTTTCTGTCTCTTTTTATCTTTAAAACTACGCAATGAATTTTGATACGCTGTTTTATTTTTTTTTATATGGCAGAGGAGGCAAAGGAGCCAGTAGGTCACCTGATGGTAAGTGATCACCGCCACCCAGGAAGACCTGAAACACCAGGAGTATCGCAAATGCTTTGCCAGCCTGTGATGGACAAATACGCTCTTCTCTTGAAGGCCCCAATGTCGAATTTGTTCGGAAATACCGCAGATGGAAGGTCGTTCCACAGCTTCAACGTTCGAGGCAAGAAGTTGCGGGTGAAGCGCACGGTGGTAGATCGCCAACCATCCAGATGGTGTGGATGGAAGGCGAGATTACGGCGGGACGTGCGGTGGTGGAACTGTGCGGCTGGTAGTATTTCGAACAATTCCTCCGAGCACTCCCCATAATATATTCGATACAGGACACAAAGGGATGCAACATCTCTTCGTATCGATAACGGATCGAGCCTACCGGAAAGCCTGCGGTCATTGACGATTCGAGCAGCCCGACGTTGGATGCGATCAAAAGGAAGGAGTTGGTACTGTGGGGCTCCCGCCCAGAGATGAGAACAGTACTCCATATGCGGCCGCACCTGAGCCTTGTAGTTTCAAGAGGAAGGTTTATATGTATCATAACTTCCATTATATAGTGTAGAAATACTACCGTTTCAATACAATTAATTATACGATGGCTCACTTATCGTTAACGGTCGTTTTCAATAATGTATCAAAAATTATGGATAGATTGTAGTCTCAGATTATATGACATTAGATTGACAAAAGTAATAACAAAAGCTATCCGTCGACAGCATATTGAAATCAAAGTAAGTGCAAATAGATAGATTTGCCTGACTTTAGTAAGCAAAACAAGGGATAGATAGGATATTGAAAACGGCCGTAAATCAATATAAAAATAAAGCTATCGACATTTTTTAGTCACGGTGATTCATCGCCCATTTCTAATAGTCTTCATAAAGCAAATGTAGTCTTTCTAAGAAGACCTTCGATGACTCTTGAAGATCCTTGGTGATATATGAACCATCATGTTGATACTTACCACAGCACTCGTTACAACCTTGCTTGTTTACCCAATTATGAATAATCCTGTGTGTCACAGTCAAGGTTGTTCAGAAAGAAAGAAAGAAAATATTTATTTGCAACAACTATGCACATACATACATTTTACAAAGATAAACATAATAAATATTCAAAGATTCACTGTTTTACAAACGCACATACATGTATGTTTTTTTTTATGTAATAGCAGGCAAGCGGAGCATGCGGTTCAACTGATGTTAAGTGACTGACCACAGCCCATGAACATCTACAACATCAAAGTGTCGCAGATGCCGCGCCGACTTCAAGGAAGGGAAGAAAGAGAGGATTAATGATAGGAAGTTGGCAGTGTACAATAGGATGGGGCAGGAATGAGATGGGACTACAGGTCTCAAATTAAAATTTAAATGCAAATTCAAATCGTTTTTTTCCAAATTGGCTCTTGTGAAAGCTCTTTTGAAACTTAACTATGTTGTTCTATGACTATTGTGTTCTATGACTTTCGTTTTGCAATAAGTTATTCTAACTAGCACTACGATTGACTGGGAAATAATACATGATGTTTAAGCAAAATCCATGGGTTCGATACCCAGGTCAAATCTAACCAATGATGCGTTTTTAATTACCGTCAAAATTGGCTTTAAAACTCTTTTCAGTTGATATTTTTCATAGTTAAGAGCGTTTAACGATTCTGCGCGCTATTTGACTCAAAAATTGCACTTTTAAAATTTCTAAATAATAATTTACCATTCACCTTACACACATTTTGTGGGTTCGATCCCCACGAGTAGAAAAATATGATGTGATAAACATTGTAATTTTTACTATCTGGGTGTTAATTTATCTATAGTATGTATGTATTTACAAAAAAAAGTATTAAACATACTTTTTGTCTATCAGTTACCTAGTTTTCATTGTACAAGCTTTCCTTAATTTGGGACTAGATAGCGTTGTATTAAATGTCCGAGAATATTTGTTTATTTGAATGTCTAAAATATTAGGAAATATTGTCGTTTAAACATTTAGTACAGAGTATAATCTTGTGTTTGTTTTAACGCGAGTACTTTCCATTTTAAATAAAATACTTTTTAAACCGCGTTTAAAATCCTTTAAAAAGTATTTTATTTAAAATTTAGTACAGAGTTTTAATCTTTTAATGAAGTAATTGTGGCATAGGACAAGATAAGTAAACGAAGTTTTAAAAATTTTGGTTTCAACACCAATTTTTAAGCTTAAAATGTAGTAAATCACTGACATACCCAAGGATTAAAAAAAAAACAGCATACTTTTGCAATCTTCAGGAAAAAAATTGATAGAAGAAATTCTTAGTACCAGACCCTTTTCGTACAGAAATTAAAAAATATAAACTTAGTGAAATTATTAAGAACTAGCTGCTCCGCGCGGCTTCGCTCCCGTATCATAATATTATATACTATCTATTTTCCGGGATAAAATATAGCCTATACGGATTCGGAAGAATCCCTCTAAATTATGGGTGAAAGAAATTTTGAAATCGGTCCAGTAGTTTTTAAGCCTATTCAATACAAAAATACAAAGGTTTCCTCATTATAAGATTAGTATTAAGTATAGATTTTCTGTCAACAAACCAGTCTATTAAACCGAATTTCCATACATTATATAATAATTAATTACTTACTCTGCCACAAGAGGATATTTACTTCAATAATACCATTAAAAATTTTATAATTACGAATTGTATTTTAATTAATTTTGAAATGAAAAGACCCTGTAATAAAACGCGAGCGAAGCCACGGCTCAAAGCTTATATTATATTACGTATCTTTTATCCCTTTTCACCTGTTCTAAACATTTTATTCACAACTTGCCGTATCGATCTTGCCCAATAAAACTAAGGTTAAATATTTAGCAAGCCGCCCCACGGTCGTAAACACGAGATGTAAGGAAATAAAAACATCGGTACTGTGTTATAAATTTGTCTGTCTGTACGCAGGGACCTTCAGAATGGTTGACCATAAAGCTATTTGGATACTTGAGTAGTTTGACACATGGCGTTTGATTTAACATTACGTACTAGCGTTACTAAATACATTACGGAAAAACTGAACGTTGTAAATAAAAATTAGTACATTATTACAGATTAGAGAATAAAAGGCAGATGGAGCGTTCCGAAGACTCGAGTGACGCTAACTACACGTGCATCTATGTGAGTGAAATTTGAAAATTTCGAAGCACTGTGTCAAAATAGACGAACATTTTTGTATTTGCTTTTGAAGTTTATATTTGCTTTTCGGCGTCACTTGAGTCTTCAGCCGCACTCCATCTGCCTGTTATTATCTAATCTGTGATTATTATGATAAATTGCGTAGGATTTAGCCTGCGTTTGCAATGTCAAAAAAATTGATAATTAATGACATCACATTAGAAACCGCAAAAATAACAATATTTTCCCACTTTTTAATGGATACTATCATGCATATAAACCTTCTTCTTGAATCACTCTATCTTTTAGAAAAAACCACATCAAAATTGTTCCGTAGTTTTAAAGATTTAAGCATACAAAGGGACATAGGGACAGAGTAAGCGACTTTGTTTTATACTATGAAAGAGAGAAAGAAAGAAACATTTATTTCGACACACACATAATACAAATTATACAACCACATACAAACAAAAATAGAAAGAGACGATAGAACACAATAAAAAAAGATTTTCATTGGTTCCAGTTATGTTTAAGTAAATTTGGTGATTTTTGGGGCCTCTCGTTGTAGCTTACGTAATTGAAGTAAGAATTGCAGATGACATCCGCGTCTGTCTGCCGATGTGTAGAGGGTTCTTTACGTGAATGACATTCATAAGAAATTAAAATTACTTATAATTTCGACCGCTGGGCGACTGCTTTTACTAAAACATTATTTTTGATTCTTCACTTAAAAATTAACGTCGTGTATAGATAATGATTTCTATTCGTGAAATAATATTTAAAATGCCTCTTAAAAAACTGAGGATTCCTTACAAACAACGCAACAGACAGACAATTTTTCTGTCAACATCTGTTTTTTTTCTATTAGAAAGAAGAAAGAAAGAAAGTAAGAAAGTTTATGTAATACACAAGTAGGTACATAGAGTGAAATACAATTTTAAGAAATATTAGACAAAATAACGTTTTTTAACAAAATCTGTGCTTAGTTTTGAATTGTTTAAATATTTGTCATATATTACTCTAAGTTTTTATGTGTACATTGTTGGTATGGCTAATAAGTAAATAAATAAGTTTATGATTAAAAAACTTTATTCTCAAAAAAGATAGGATCACTTACATGAGATCTTAAAATAACAGTTTGAAATTAAAATTAGTTCGTCAGTGCCAAAGTTATATTTTTTAATATAGTTCCCATACTTGAAATCTTTCTATTTATTGTATAATTGAATATTAAATCTCAAAAACGGCTGAACGATTTAAGATGAATTTAGACACAAATATTGATACTTTTATTTATTACAAAGTGGCACCAAAACATAAATTATATTAAACCAATAAATATGAAAACATCAAATCCCCTAAGCCCCAGCTAGTGATGTACTTGTTATCGATAGTAATTACATACATTATCGATATTATGACGTCGGGACTGCACTTAGAAAACCATTACGGTAGGGATGGGAGGGGTTCGATAAATTTGGGGTGAATTAAATACTTTTAAAATAAGTGTATGGAAAAATTAATAAACTATTGAAGTTCTAATAATAATTATTATACAAAAAATATTATAATTTCTTTTATTGACTAAGCGAAGCGAGGTCTCAGAGTCGAGATGGCCGGGCGAGGTTTGTATGTTTGTTAATCCGACTTTGATAAAATTTCGTTAATGGATAGTTTAGATTGATTTGTACATTAAAACACTTCACTAGTTCCACATTCTAGTGTTAGTGGTCTGAGTGTTTTAATGTAAAAATCAATCAAGATGTAGTTCCATCAAAAGGTAACAATACAAAATATAAATTACCTTAAAAAGATAGTTTTGACATAAGAAAACGTCAAGTTCGAAGATGAGAGAGTGTAATTGGTGGGTTACGAAGATTGAGGGGGAAGGGTCAAATAGGCGGTATTCATATGATTATAGCGGTGTGGTATCAAATGAAAGGAATTGATTTATACATTACTACGTGAGGTCTAGCTCAGAGCGAGCCACTAGCGAGCTACTTTAATTTTATTAATTTTTTAATTTTTAAATGTTATTAGTGTACAATTGCAATTTCTAATTCGAATTTTAGAATGTATGAAACGTATTTAACTATTGTTAGGTTTGTATGTATGTCCATTTCTTTGGCACGCCCTACAGTCTAAATAGCTGAACGGATTTTGACGTATGAGGTGTTGTGCACTTTGTTAGAAATGTGCGCTTAGGCTATAAGCATTTAAAACTGGCGCTGGGAAATAAAAAAGGAAGGAAAGGATTTTTTTCATAGATTACAGTCGTTTTTTTAAAGATGACCATCAATAAGCTTGTTATTTCAATATGTTACAAAAAGTTCTACCACATGTATTGAAATGTAAAAACACTTTTACTTTATCGACACAGCACATCCCTATTACAGCGCAATGCTATAATTTAGCAGAAAATACAGCACTTACCGCGCCAGTTACTTTCGATACAACCCGCTTCTAGACGCTATACAGGGTGCCCTGAATTTAATAACATGTAATTTTTTGTAACAAAAAAGTGAAAGTCAAAGTCAAAGTCAAAATAATTTATTTGGATAGGCACAAAGATGGTCTATAAAATAATATATTTTAAATCTGAGAATTGAGTATTAAAACAAACATTGCAACGTTTATGCCATTTATATTAAAATACTTCTGCCCGCAGCTTTACTCGCATTCCTATGATCTAATCTAACTAATAGTCTATATATAAACTAAAATTCATTATAATCGGTTCAGTTCTTTTTGCGCGATTGTCACACAGACACAAAATATCCAAACCACAGATTAGAAAATAAAAGGATGGAGTGTTGCAAAGACTCGAGTGACGCTAACTACACGTACGTACACGTGCATCTGTGTGAGTGGATTTTTTAAAGAAGACCTCGTGACGTGTTGGGTCAAACTAGACGAACTAGTTTGTATTTGCTTTTCGGCGTCACTCGAGTCTTAGGCCTCACTCCATCCTTTTATTCTCTAATCTGTGATCCAGACTGTCTCATTTATAATATTAGTTTTACAGTTAAAAGTGAACACCCTGTATCGACAATAATGAGTGAGCACGTACAGTTGCTATGTATATTTAAATTTGATATCCGAGTGGAGTGGATGTATAAATATTTGTATGTTTGTTCGTGTACACGTAAGTTCCGGTGTATATTGCTAAAGTGCATTTTGGGTGAAATTAAAATTTAGTTTTATAAAATATGTAATGTAAAGATGTTTTTAACAAAATAAATACTGAAGTTAATAATGTTTTTGCTTTCTGCTCAAAGATTATATTAATACTAACTTCTGTCCCGTGACAACTCCGGAATCAAAAGCCTATATGTTACTCTGAACCTTTACCTATATGTATACCAAGTTTTATTATAATCGGTTCAGTAGTTTTTGCGTGAAAGAGTAACATACTCGTACGTATACATCCTCAAAAACTTTCGCATTTATATTATTAGTATGGGTAATATTAAGTAACTTGTACAAAAGTATTTTTTACGATACAATTAACAATGCCCCTCACGTGCAGACGTATAAACAATAACCCCGACTCTGCCTGCGTTTTACGATCGTGTGAAATAATAATGTAATACAGTGGGCTTTATCACTTAGTTTATTATTTTAATAGTTGACCGGTCTGAAATTTTAATTGGTTAGTTTTATTGCCTGCTGTAACTAAAAAATAAAATTGAGAATTGAAAACTCTTTATTGTATAAAGACATGAAAATTAATTTCAGTTACAGTAACAAAATAAAAATATGTTATCATGTACTTTACACGAAAGGCGACCTTATCGCTTTAGAGCGATTTCTTCCAGGTAACCTTTGTTAGTGGAGAGTTTGCATAGCAGAGGCATTATGATACACTCCTACATATACTTAAATTAAATTACATACCACATACCCATATATAATTTATTGTGTATTTTTATTACCTACTAAACTTCGTAACTATTTTTAAATATTCATAAAATACATATTAAGGATACTTAGTTTTTCGTGTAAGTATCCCGAAAAAATAAATACACGTAATATATTAATTCAAGAACATTCAATCGGGGCTTTAACATTGCTAGGCGCGTTCAAAAATATTTTGCAAGACCATAAATAAGTATAATAATGTAAAGGAAAGTAATTTTAATAGAGTATTATTTATAGCTATAATATAGTATTCTCAAAGAGATGTCTTTTTGGTGAGAGTTTCTATCTGCCAGTTCAAGAAAAAGGCCACGAGTATAATTGGACAATCATAAGAAAAGTTTTCAGCTTGCCTCAAACACCTCACCAAAAAATAGTCCTAGCTCTTAGAATATTACATTAAAAGTAGTTGTGGCGTCACGTGACGTCACAATTCCTAAATCGCGATGTTGAAACGTTTTCGTCGCTAAGCATATATACAACTTCCAAACATCAATCCTCGGCCGGCCAGTCCTGTGGTTCGGACTGGTCGATCCTCCCTTTTCGTTGGAGGAATAATACCACCCTCCACATAGTAGAAGCTAGAACGTATTGATTTTGTACATGTTACTTATGATTTGTAGAAAAATAAACAACTGTACTATAAAACCATTATATTAAATTAAAACAAAATAACCTCTATTTTACACACATAACATCAATTCTTCTTCACAGTCGTCTTCTTAGCTTCATCCAAAGCCCTAAAATAAATATCACGAAGATTTCTCTCTTCTCGTATCTTAGTATCATATTTATCATTAATTCCATCATCTGCGTTAAAATTGTATTCTACAAATCCCGTATCTTTCCCTTTACCTTTAGCTTCAAGAATCTTTTCAACTTTATTTAGACTGTTCAATTCCTTTTCTATCTTTTTATCTTTTTCTTTATCTTCACTTTTATCTTTCTTAATTCCAGCTTTAATCTTTTTCTTATGGTTCTTTGTGTGTTTTTCTTTTTTATGAGTAGTTTTAGCTTTTAAAACTGTATCAGTGATAGTTGGACTAACTGTTGTAGATGTAGTTTCTTTATGTTTGTTCCCAAGTAAGTATTTATCAAAGAGCCTTCTGTATCTTGGTCTTTTGATACTGCGTTTGATTCTAGCTTCCCGTTTTCTGTAGTTAAATGTCTGTGAAAGGATAATTATGAATTTAAATTATTTCTTCACTTATTTAGTCAACTTTTCAAAGTGAAGCCCAATCAGTTTCGAGTTCTTGACTTGTTTATTTTTTTTTTAAATTATTTATTTAATTTTAATTATCTCTAAAATTAGAGAAAGCCTAGTTAAAATTTGAAATCGTACATTACTTATTAATGACTAACTGAGCTCCGCGGTTTCACCCGCGTGTATATTTCGTTCCCATATGATTTTCGGGATACAATACAAAATTTCATCCAAATCAGTCCAGTAGTGTCCGAGACAAAAAAAAATCAATTCTTTCCTCTTTGTAATATTAATTAATTCACAGAAGATGTAAAAATTGCAAGCTTACATCAAATTCATCAAGGCTGTTCAATTTCCTATTCAAAAATTCCAGTTGATTTTCCAAGTACTCCCGTACTCCTGCCATTTTACTCTGCACAAAAATATGTTATTAAATATATTATATATTCATACAATGCTTTAGTCTATTTTTATTTATTTATTGAAGGTTTACCAGTGAATTGTTACACAAAAAAGCCAGTATACATAGAGATATCTTAAAAATAAGTGTACAATTATCGGTAGGTAAATACCACATGCATAACCTTACATTAAAAAGTTGCTAATAAAGAAAATATATATAGATATAGAAATACTAATACACAATGTGTTAGACAAACTGATGAACTGTGGACTTAGATTTATGACTAAGGTTAGAATAAATTTAAGTAAGTTTAAAGTTTCAAATTATGAAAATAATGTAAGAATGTTGCTTCTAACCAAGAAAAATGGAAAAACAATAACTTTGTATCTGAGGCACCGACTTTGTATAGATAGCACAGTTGATTTGGCAATGGTCTATAGCGGAGGGTGTGGGTTCGATCCCCACGAGTAGAAAATTATGATGCAATGAACATTGTAATTTTCTTCTGAGTGTTTATCTATCTATAGTATGTATGTATTTACAAAAAAAGCATAGACATACGTCTATGTCTAGTTCTCTAGTGTCCATAGTACAAGCTTTGCTTAGTTTGCGACTAGGTGGCGTAGTGTTAAAAGTTCTTCAATATTTATTATTTTTTCTACCTTATCCTCATCGCTCATGCCCTCATACTGTTGTATCAGGTCCTGAACCGCGCGGATGGACCCAAGGCACTCAGTCCTGTCGTCCTGGTGAGTGTCTTCAGTTAGAGGCAGGTCGTAGGCAAAACCGGAGGATTTTTCTGGAAGATTTAAATAACAGAAGGAGTATGAATGAATGAAAATACGTTATAGTTGAAGGAATTTACAGTAATAGAAAACTTAGAGATAAAGGACTATCAAAAGGCGGTCTTATCGCTAGGTAGCGATCTCTTCCAGACAACCCTTACAATGAAAGGAGAGTAAACTTAAACTTAAGAAATATATGAAATAGAAGAACTAGACAAAATATTTAAGGTTTTATATAGATAGCGTTATAAAATTAAATTAAATTAACAAACTTTGTAATCCCTTTCCTTATTTTTTGCGTGTTAAGGTACGTGTTCTGAATGTCCTGTAAACGCAAACGAATGATACTAGCTATGTCACACCTTATATAATTAGTTGTGCCCCGTGGTTTTACCTGCGTATATTTCCTGTCCCTTTGTGATTTCCTGGATGAAAGCTATCATATGTCCTTTCTCAGGTTTCAAACAATAGGGAATATGCATGATTTTTTTTTATTTTCTTAAATGATAGTTTACATCATTACATGAATATACCAAAAAAACCAGCATCAAAAAAACAAAATTTGGTTCAAAAAAAATAGTTTTAAAATCGACGGCTGATATCCGCTTTTTAAACGACTGCCGTTGTGGCGCGCTTGACGTGACGTCAACGTACACGATAGCAAGGAAAAAGTGTATGCTGGATAAGCGTATTGGGCTGTAATTTATGATTATTTTGTATTTAACTATAATTATATCATTCATTTTCAGTAAAGCATTTATATTAACTGTTTTTTCATGTCCCGAAGGGTTAGGAAAAGTGGTGTAAAATAATGAAAAGAGATATGGTGAGACATCAAGTTGTTTATATTGTTGTAAAGACCATTCCGGTATAAGTATTTATTTCAGCGCAAGGAGAATTTGTTTATCTATATTTAAATCTTTGCAAATGTATCCATTGTAACCTCCCTTACATTACAACATATCTCGAAAATGCCTATAAGAATGTTGAATGAATATGTAAAAATACTAAGTTTACTAACAACCATTGAATAAACGAATGAATATAGATTCCTTAGTCAATACTAAAATTATACTACCTAATTATATAATTCAGACTTAACTCATACCTAAATATACTTATTTAGGTCACAAAATCGTTTATTTAAATATTTAAATAAATTACGTCTGATATTCAGTAAGAAGAGAATGCAGCTAATTATATGCAGTACGAAATAATGAAGTTACAAGACATTGAATTAAAAGGCATTCTTTACAACAAATTTCACTATCAAACAAGCATATAAAGAGAAAAGACATATGGATAAATTATCGACGAAATTTATTCTGCACATTTTCCTGATAGTCTACTACTACTACCACTTTACGAAACAAATGTTTTTTCACTTTGATATTCAAACAAATGAATTAAATCGCTAAAACCCAAAAGTTACGTACTTACTAATATTGTTATTGTGGACTTTGACGTCACGATTCGTTCTGACCAATAGCGTTGCGTTTCAACTCATTCGAATATCCGTCGTATTTTGTGCACTTTTCAATAATTATTTTCTTAAGCAAAACTAAATTTTATTGAAAAATATTGTTACATACGTGATTTCTATGGAATAGAGATTATATAAAAAAATAATTACGGTTATTTGAATTATATGCATATTCCCTATTTTCATCCAAATCGGTACAGTGGTGTAAGCGTGTAGAAGTGACAATAACAGACAGAGTTACTTTCGCATTTATAATAAAAAGTAAGGAAGAAATGATAAGGATTTTACCCAAATTTTAAGGGGTTTGGCAAAACAGTTGAAACTACACAAGATTTTTTGTGTGCTAACGAATTATTCCTTTTTTTTTGTTACTGGCTGTTCCGCACGGCTCGCTTCGCGTATCATAACGTTGTATAACGTTGCCTTTGTTAATCAATGATAATGTAGGATTTCAATGGTAAAAGAAATTTTTAGAATCGATTCAGTATTTTCGGAGCCTATTTAATTCAAACAAACAAACAAAAAATCAGATCTTTCTTCTTTATAATATTAGTGAAGAAGTGTAGATTTCATAGTAATACTCATACCAAATCTTCCATCAGGAAACATGTGGCTATACTCCGAGAGAGACGGAAGATTGTCAACGGATGGGCTACTCTCTGGGGGGGCGGTCAGCCACTCAAGGAAGTCACGCAGGTCGGGGGGTAGTTCTAGAAATAATTGGATGATTGTACCATTACTATAAAGATCTAGCTATATTTTACGGAGTATGTCTTTTCTACGCAAATGTCACTTATTAGCAGTTAGATGACTGTGACGGTCCTTTTCAATATTCTATCTTTCCTTTATTTTGCTTACTAAACTCAGACAAATCTATCTATTTGCACTTTGATTTCAATATCCTATCGACATATACATTTGCTGTGACTTTTGTCTATCTATTGTCATATAATCTGACATAACAATCTAAGCATTGAAACATTATTGAAAATGGCCGTTAGTCCTTTAAAAACGTAGGTTCTTTCAGTATCTGGGTGCATCAGTACTGACTATGTCTAGCTGTGATTTGTTATCAACTGACTCTATTGCTTATGCTCAACGTTATTTTACATAGCCCCCCCTATTAGTTTATACGTGTGTCGCCACCCCATTTCTACTCGTGGTTGACGTAAGAGCCGACAGAGGGTAATTCTTCTGTATAACATCTTTAGCAATAAAAGTGTGGGAGCCGAGCATTGCATGATCGGGTCAAACTCGCACCGGTATTATTACCACCCACCAGCAGCAGTTCGGCGTGAAGCAGTGTTGCACTGTGTTTCATACGGTGAGCGGGGACCCGGAGGCCTGTATTCCTATGCCATTTCCTTCCCATTCTGTTCTACTCCTCTTCCATCAAGCTGCCAGGGCATCTGTGACATTTAATCGATGTAGATGTCCATGGGCTGCGGTCAGTCACTTAACATCAGGTGTACCGCATGCTCCGCTTGCCTGTTATAGCATAAAAATGTGTTAAACTTTATAAATAGACTATAGTTTTCCAGACATACTTGCGCAGGTTTTTTGTTGCACCTGGATATCAACAAGATCAGACATCAGTCCAACCAGTTGCTGCATCAGACCCATGGCTTGTGTTCCGTCTTCCTTCTCCGAGCGAGCTATACAGAAACGTCGTATATACATGTCAGAGATTTTGAAGGATCAAGTTCTGAGCTCTCGAGTGACGCGTCCGTCATCTCATGTGTTTATCAATCCATAAATATAAATAAAAATAAATATTCCTGGACATTTAACACAACGCCATCTAGTCCCAAACTAAGCAAAGCTTGTATAATGGATACTAGATAACTGATAGACATACTTAAACAGACTTTTTTTGTAAATACATACATATTATAGATAAATTAACACCCAGACAGTAGAAAATTACAATGTTCATCATATCATACTTTTCTGATTTTCGGATCGAACCCACACCCTCCGGTGCAATAGACCATTGCTGAACCAGTGCGCCAATCGGGTCGTCGTATAATATACATTAAATATTTTACAAATTACGCCAATGACAAGGATTCTT
This sequence comes from Phoebis sennae, assembly GCA_001586405.1. NCBI lineage: Eukaryota > Metazoa > Arthropoda > Insecta > Lepidoptera > Pieridae > Phoebis > Phoebis sennae. The sequence continues at coordinate 100,902 of LQNK01002831.1, read as the reverse complement.
TCTTAATAGTTAATTAATGACATAAATCTGAAGCTGTACTCTCGATGTACTTACTCTATTGTGGCTCTATTATTACCTACATTTAATAAAAAAACATGAATATAACAATAATAATTATATAAACAACAAAAGTAATACCCTGCCAAATGTTGACTCTGATTTGACTCGTTCTCGCGAAAATATGTCTTAATTTGACATATTCATTACAGGCAGACACTCAAGATGAAAAGGCATAGATAATTGATTGTCCACAGAAGTATTTGAGGTGAATGATCTTAAAACTCTAGAAACAGGAATTGCTTGGGATTAGCGAAGAAACTTTTAGGCATATAAATGGATCCGAAACAAATCTACCGTCTGGTTCAACTCAGATCTTAAACCAAAGAAGATTATACTTATACATCTATACTATTCTTTAAGATACCTTCAATTTTTTGACCCGTTCGGCGCAGTGGTTCAGTAATGATCTATTGCGCCGGAGGGTGTGGGTTCGATCCCCACGAGCAGAAAATTATTATGTGATGAACATTGTAATTTTCTACTGTCTGGGTGTTCATTTATTTATAGTATGTATGTATTTGCAAAAAAAAAGTATGTTTAAGTATGTCTATCAGTTATCTAGTTTCCATAGTACAAGCTTTGCTTAGTTTGGGACTAGATGGCGTTGTGTTAAATGTCCAGGAATATTTATTTATTTATTTTTATTTAAAATACCTTCAGTTTTCCCGGTGTTCCTCACAGCCTCTGCCGCTTGTCTGCAAACGTGTTTCAAATTCGCGTTCAACACTGCAAACGTCTTCTTCATTTCATCGTCAGCCTGAATTATTTATCATTGTCAAAACTGTACCACTATTACCCTAGGAAAATTAATAAAAATAAAAAAAAAACAACAAATATACTGTTAGAAACTAATAGAGGGGCTTTGTATAATTATGTTGAATGTAATAGAAATGTACTGTGATTCTACACAACTGACCAATTATAGAACTAGTCAGTTAACAACAAATCACAGCTAGTCATAAAGACTATTAGCAAAGTGGGGGTAGTTGGGTCGTGACGTCAATAAGACGTTTGAGCACCAGGCGCAATCGGTACCAATGCGCCCAGATACTGAACGCGCCTACTCTTTTATAGGACTCTGATGACAGCTAACAACTAACAAGTGACATTTGCATAGAAAAATAACATACAGAACCTGTCAAAACAAATTCACAAAATGTTGCCGACAATACATTTATATTCCACATAAACTTTAGCACAAATAATGGTTTCCATTATACATTCTATACAATTTTCTATAAACCTGTATAAGCTTGCTGCCAAACTAAGCTAAAAGCTTGTAATACGGCAAGCAGCGCCAATACCCCACAGATAAATTTATTTATCGATGATTTTATTGTGGTCAAAGCAGTTATTCTTTATATGTATCCCAGATAAATGCATGCAAGATAAAGTGTGTGTGAGTGTGTGCACGTGTGTGTGTGTGTGTGTGTGCATGAATGAGTTTAGCTATAGAAATTAGAACTTCCATATGCCACCAACGGAAACGACAGGCTATCTTTTCTTTTCCCTTCCACTCGTCTCTCTTCTTTGTCATTTCCGCATTCACACCTCTTACATTCATATCTTCTTTTATACAGTCCATCCATCATTTCTTTGGCCTATCTTTTCCCGTCCAATCATCAACCTTCATATTTATCACCGTCTTCCCAATTTAACTATCCTTCCGCATCACATGTCCAAACTAAGCTAGCCTGTTACTTATTATACATCTATACTAATATTAAAAGGCTGAAGAGTTTGTTTGTTTGTTTGTTTTAACGCGCTAATCTCAGAAACTACTGGTCCGATTTGAAAAATTCTTTTAGTGTTAGATAGCCCATTTATCGAGGAAGGCTACAGGCTATATATCATCCCGATATTCCCACGGGAGCGAAGCCCTGGTGCGCAGCTAGTAATATATATGTTTCATTGAAAAGTTCAATATTCATACTTACATTATTATCAACGCTTCTAACTCGGCGATAGTTTAATGTTCTACGAGGTACCAATTTCGGGATAGCGGGAGCTCTAGAAGGAAAAATTGGTTTACGCTATCAGAATTATTTGTATCTACGGGCTGAGACGGCACCCTTACAGTCTTTGTTGATATAAGTGGACCGTTTAATAAGTTGTTGTTAAAAATACATTGATTCTTTGATATATTTGATACTGATGATGTAGTGAACAGCGGTTCACTACAACATCAGTATCAGGATGTATCGGGCTGAATTTTGACATGCAAGTAGATGTTATGACGAAGGCATCCGCTAAGAAAATACTTTGATCAAATCCCTTGGTAACGGGGAAACAAACATACACGGGTGAGATAGCTAGTGTAGAATAACATACTGCGTTTAAAATCTATTATAGAGAATTGTTATTCACAAACACAGATTAGAAAATAAAAGGCAGGTGGAGTGCAGCCGAAGGCTCGAGTGAAACCGAAAAGCGAATACAAACTTCAAAAGCAAATATAAAAATGTTCGTCTAGTTTGACACAACACTTCACGAAGTCTACGTCATTTTCAATTTTCACACAGATGCACGTGTACGTACGAGTAGATAGCGTCACTCGAGTCTTCGGAACACTTAATTTGTCTTTGATTTTCTAATCTGTGTTCACAAAATACTTGCGTTAATACTTACTTCAATTCTTTTCTATCAGTAGCCGTCTTCCACCTCTGATTAATATCATCCTTAATTCTATCCGTCATAGATTTAAACTTATCTTGCACCCAATCTTTCGACTTTATAAGTGCACTTTTATAATCAAACTTCGCCGTGTGTTTCCCACGTAAAATATTATCTAGGTAATCAACTTTCATTCCGTATTCATCATCGTCATATAGATCATTCCAAAATATAAAGTTATTTCCAATGCTTCTTTTGACTATAGTTTTATTCTTATTAATCGCTTTTTCATTGGTTGTGTTTGTAATTGTATAGTTTGTTGATAATGTTGTATTTAACAGTTCTGAAAGTTTGATTGTTTTTATAAAAAGAATTAACAGCAACTTATTTTAGTCCGGTCAAACTAGACATTCGGTGCTCCATAAATTCGCAACAAGCTGAATTTTGGTAAACTGCGGAAACCACGTTAAAAAAAACGCGCTAAGTACACTACCTCATAGGTGGCGTGGAAACGTGTGCATTTTATGACAATTGCAACTGTTACAACTTTTTACACTGCGATATCTCCGAAACGGTGTCTCGTGAGAAAAAAAGTATTGATATATTTTTTATAGATAATTTAATGATCTACAATTTTAGTCTGAGGTATTTTTCTGATAAAACTTACCGTTTTGCTGAAAATCGCGAAAAACTATTTTTTTTTACATTTGACCTTGAATAAATTTTTTTTCACACACGGGAATGATGGGGAAGTTTCAGCTATTGTTTATAATCGTGTTTTGGACAATTGTACCAAAATTCAGCTTGTTGCGAATTTATGTAATTTCACCCTATTTTTTTGGTCTAATTTGACCGGACTATTTTGTTTCGTTAATTTTTATTTCAATTTTGTCAATACCCATTTTATTAAAGACTTTCTACATGTAGAAATGATCAAGGTTATAAATTACTCTTTATACAATTAACATCTGGTGTATAAAATCCCTCCCTTGACTCCTTTTGATCTTTAGATTCTGAATGCAAGCGAAGCCGCGAAGAGAATTTAGTTAACAAAATAAAATAGTATTTATTTTCTGTTGTAAAGTTCCTTTAAATAATACAATAATTGGATTTATAATAACCTGTACTATTGTCAAAATAGGCTGTTTTATGTATTTCTTCTGCAGCAGCAGTATTGTTATCAGCAACAGACATGAGTACCCTCGATCTATGACCAATATTTTCAATCATTTCAGCATCGTACATAGGGTACGATATATCACTTTTATTTTCTGCTAATGTAACATCTCCGGTTGCGTTTGTTCTACAAAAATACCCATTGTTTTGTTCAACAGCTAGTGTTTTTGGAGGAGATACTATATTCTATTATACAACGGTCAACGTAATTTTAAAGTTATTAAAGTCTACTCACAGATTAGACAATAAAAAGATGGAGTGTTCCGAAGACTCGAATGATCTGTGTGTGAGTGAAATTTGAAAATTTCGAAGCCCTCGTGATGTGTTATATCAAACTAGACGAACATTCATGTATTTGCTTTTGAAGTTTGTATTTCTTTTCGGCGTCACTCTGCTCTAGGGCCGCACTCTATCTGCCTTTGATTCTCTAATCTGTGAAGTCTACTATTATGCTAGCGGTGTGCAGCGGGGTGAGCATCAGACAAGTTTTTAGCTTGCCTCAAATACCTCCCCCAAAAATTGCCCTAGCTCTCGGAATATGTGCATTAAACAATAGAAGAAAACGTAAATATTAATTTAATTATGGTAGGTTAAAAAAATCTCAAATATGTCTAAAACATTTCATATTTGAGTAATTTTTGACTCATAAAAAGCTAACAAAAGGAGAAGCACATACATATTATTAGCAGTTCCATTGCTTTTCAATCCACCAGACACATTCGCCATAGAAAAGAACCAATCCGCCATTACAGCAAAGAAGTCCCCAAAATCTAAACTGCTTGAATTCTTACTATCTATTGCTTTCTCTTCTACATCAACCGATTTTAGGGACCTCAACGGTTTTTTCAACGTGAAAATCATTTTCCTCTCTTCCTTCTTCGGGATTGGAGTTTCAATCATCACATGCTCAGTGACTTGAGGTGTTGTTAATAACTTATCCAATTCAACCTCAGGTTTCTCTAATTCAGGATCAGATTTCAGACCTGGCGCAGGATGAGGGCAGTGGTGGGGACAGGGGTGGGTACCGCAGTTCACTTTCGGTGTAGGTTTGACTAATTTGAAGTGCTTGTGTATTGAATTCAAGAAACATTTAAGGTCCTTCTTATGGGATATTGTACCTGTATTTTTAGTTAATAAATTAGAATTGATAATTTTTTTACTAATAGGAATTAATACAATAATCATACCTGGCTTGTATTCAATTCTGACGCCTTCGGGATCCACTGCTCCCTCTAAATAAACATTTTCAACATTATGTTAAGCTTATCTAGAATCTAAGTATACTTTTAAATATTACTTCGTTTGTATCCATTGTTATGGATAGTTACTTCATTGTTAAAACTGTTATTAAAGCTATGACTTTACCGGGATTCGAACCCTCATTTCAGTTTTAACACTTGTCAAACTGACCACTGACACTTTATCGTTAAAAGTATATTTAATTTCAAAAAGATTTGCAAAGTACGAACATATATAAAATTTATCTTTTCACACAAAAAAAACTCCTATTCCAGACGGTTATAATTGAAAATTCACCTTTTTTCGTGCGATCAAACATCCCACTTCTGATTCCATTGATCTTATACCCCTCTTCGGGCTTCTCAACTCCTTTAGTCGACGCACTATTTACATCTTGTTTAGCATCCAGTACTCCATAATCACTGTACGCTTGCGCCATATTAACTAATCTATTATACTTATCATCAAGATAATCTTCTATATACTCTGTATCGCTTATATCTCTCTCCGCTTTATCTTTTTCCACTTTAATTTCTTTAGAATCAACTGGTACTTGTATATTAAGGTTGTGGAGGGCAGCCTGTTTAATCATTGCGTTAATTTCGTCAGGGTATAACGGCATTGGACCTTTCCAATTTGGGTTGTACACACCAGGCGATGGGTTGTATTTGAAGAAATTCGTCGGTTCGTTGTCCTATTTAAAGGAATGCATAGAATATTGGAAAACATTTAGAAATATGGAAACTAAAAAAAAATTATAACTATAATAAGTGACCATGGTAACTCATGACCATCCTATATTATTTGAAGGTTTTCTGGTCTCTGAAATTTTGTTATATAATTTTATACACATTGAGTAACAATTCGGAGTATAAACTAGCCCTTGGTGGCTTTTCATATACTAACCTATTTGGATATCAATGGCATAACAATATATATATTTCGCCTCTGTAAATAGTGATAAATTTATTAAAACAAACTACATATTTCGTATATATATAAACACGGTAAAGATAATAATTTAAGCTTAGAGAACAAAAGTCAACATGATTCCTACGGACCCACACCAAAAATAGCTCGAATGTATTTTTTGTGCAATGAATGCTTTATGGATATTACACGATTACCCCAAATGAATAGTTGATTTCAATAAAGTGAACATTAATTACTAAATCTTAGTAACAGCCCTGAGTCTGGCGGTGTTGGAACACCCTCGTGCCTCGGAGAGCACGTGTCACCATCGGTCCTGCGCCTGATCTCTCTCCGGTCGTGTCGGTCTGCCATTCCATCGGGTTATGAGAGTAAAAGGAATAAAGAGCGCACCTGTATTCGCGCCTACACTTGTGCACTATAATGTCTTCTGCGCTCGTCTAGTCTCTGTTGAGATTAGCTACCATGGCCGAAATCGGTCAGGGGAGCTATTATTACTATTATTATATTAATTACTAACATCCTTCCGCTTGACCCTCTCAACCTTATCTGTATCATCATGGGTATCCTGATCATCAGCTAACACCTCCTTCAGATCACCGTACCCTAGTGTTTCATCATCTTCATCATTGAATTGTAGTAACTTTCGACCCATTTGAATTTTGAATATTTTATTTTCATTGCGATCTTGTGCATTTCTAAAATTGCATATTATCTTTTTAGAATTTACAAAATGTAGTCTTGGAAATTTTATTATTTTATATAAGAATGAGAACATATTTTTATTTATTTATTTTATTTGTTTTTCATGATTTTATTTACTGTCATGACCAAAACCTTAAAAAAATGTAAAATTATACATTTCGCAATGGACATGAACATAAAAAAACAATTTCAATAAGCTATATTTTATCCCTGTTGTATAAATTTTGACGATTATACCTGCTTTTTTTACATATATAAAAAAAAATTAAATGGAAGTGTAGATAATAGGTACATTTTTACAATCTTACAATACAAGTTAATATTTATTTAGACTATAACTGACCAATATTTAAATAGATTACTAACTAAATATTAAACTACTAACTACTCGTAAATATACTAATACATGGATTGGAAGAAGTAATATATTAACCCCCATTGTTAACTATTTTTATTACAAAAATCATCAAAATCCACTGAGTAATCTTCACATGATTACTGAACAAACATTCAAACAAATATTTTTATCAATAAAAATATACTCACTTCAAAGTCTGCGCATTAAGTATAGCCTCAATAGTAGACTGCGGTATATTAATTTGTTTATTCTCAAAATAATCAGTACTCATATCGCTCATGTTCTTTGCCATTGTCATATTGATATTATTCTGCATATTCGGCATATTACTATAATCCTCATCTTTCTCAATATAATCATTATTATTTTTAACCCTATATTTATCTGTTTGTCCATCTTTCTCTTTGTCATTTTCAAAATCTTTAGCAGTCGTTTTACCTCTATGCTGGAACAACATTTCGTCAAGACGTTGGCTGTGTTTATAGAACGGGTGTTTCAGTTTCTTCTCGTGATGTTTACCATCATGCCCGTGATAACATTTGGGAAAATTCCTCCTTTGTACAACTGGCTCGTACTGAACATAAAACTTTTCCTTTTCAACAACGAATCCCGTCAATTTTGTATTATTCTTTGATCTTTTACCGCGTTTAAGTTTCTTATTATTAACAATTACATATTTGAATTGTTTATTGTTGAAAAGTTTATCATTTTCTGTATTATGTTCTCTATTGTTAATGAATTTGTTTCCTATGGATCTTTTGAATCTGTCTGATAGAGATTTGATATCGGTGTCCGTTTGATAGCTGTGTGTTAGCGACTCTTTGAGTTTCTTGATTTGAGCGTCGGTTTGAATCAGTTTTTGGTAGAAATCTGTAAAAAATAGTATTAAGTTGAGCAGTGACTCATTTATATGATGAAAAATAATCCAGCATTTTCTAGTGATTGTAAATGATCTTATTTAAATAATAATCTTATTTAATACAGATTATTGACTTTAACTTTGATTTAGACTTATACTTAAACTTTGACAAGATTAATTTGTTTCTTCATCATATGTACATGCCAAATATAAAAAAATCTAATGTATTCAAATCATATTGAAACGAAAATAGGTCAGGTATTTTTAAAAAATAAATTACTCTTTCCAAAAGAAGAGATAAGAATTATCCGAGAACATGTATTAAAATATTCTTTTTATCCTACTAGCGAAGCGACTTACGAGCGAAGTAAGAAGGTGTTGTGTCAAATGCGTACTGTCCAAAAACATTTTCTTTCAGAAAGAATTCCATTAACGACCGTTTTCAATAATGTATCAAAGATTATGGATAGATTGTTATGTCAGATTATATGACGTAAGATTGACAAAATTCATAGCAAAGACTACCCGTCGATAGGATATTGAAAGCAAAGTAAGTGCAAATAGATAGATTTGTCTGACTTTAGTAAGCAGATCAAGGGATAGATAGAATATTGAAAACGGCCATAAATCAATAATATTCTGAGAGCTAAACAACCGCCCAAAAATGGTCCTAGCTTTCGGAATATAGCTCCTCATAGTTCAGCATACCTCTCAATCTGTCACTGTTTTGTCCCTCAGCCAGTTTATCTGACCCCAGCACGCTGGAGAGGTCGCTGCTGATGCCGTCCAGGTCTTCGAGGCTCTGCGAGAGACAGCATTCATTTCCAAAATAATTTTTAACGAAGCTATATAGAAGATGTTTCATAGCTAGCGTTTCATTTGTTTACAGGACATTCAGAACATGTTCCTAAACACGTAAAAATAAAGAAAAGGTTCGGCGAGGCTTTGTTAATTAAATAGGATTTAAGCAAATAAATGTATTGTTATTATGGCTCCTGAAGATATAGGACGTGATGACGGTTCAGAAATATATATTTCATGTTAAGTAAAAGTCCCTCGGTTTTTGAGATATTCAAAATTTCAATGGAACAGGCAAGTTTTTTTCATAATTTGGCACTCGGGTGACTATATCCTTTTTTAACACCACGTTAGTTTAAGCTTTTGGGAAAAATAAGCAAAACATGAAGCTCAAACTAGATGTCTCATTAAAAAAAAAATTTGTATGCGCCTCCTAAAATCATAGTTGAATAGTCGATAGTGCATATATCCAAGGACATGATTCCAAAAACAGATTGAAAAATTCCATCATCTACAAAACTGATAGACATACTTAAACATACTTTTTTTTTATAAATACATACTTTAGATAGATAAACATCCAGACAGCAGAAAATTACAATGTTCATAACATCCTAATTTTCTACCCGTGGGGATCGAACCCACAACCTTCGGCGCAGTAGACCATAATATTGTGGAGGGCACTGATATACTTTTTCAAGATTGCCACATCCATCACCACATCAGGTGAACCGCATGCTCCACTTGCCCGCTCTAACATAAAAAAACCTTCAGATCAAATCAAATCAAATCATCTTAATTGCGAATATGAAATTTAAAAACCATGCATGTACCATGCATGGTTTTTAAATTATTGCTACATTAGTTCAGCCATACCCGAATAGGCATGCAAACATAATTATAAATATTTACACATTACAATAAAATTATTCATTAGTCAGTGAAAAGAAAAAACTTTTTTTTTCGAAAAAATCGTTGCTTAAAAAAATTGTTTACTTAAAATCCTAAAGGCGCTCTCATTAGATTTATTCCCTTCCATAAAGCCACTCAAATAAACTTTGACCAGCTGTAAGAAAACCTTAAACAGTCGCTATTACGTGGGGTCTTTAAGAACCCATTAGCAATATTAACCCCCCACAATAAACATGTCGCGACCCAGGTGGGCGTTTTAGGGTTAAAATATGGTGTTTTAATTTTTCAGACGCGGGTAATTGGTTGCTTGTTTATGGGGGTTATTTAGTCTTAATCGATAGAGTTTTGGTGGTAAAAACTTTAATTAGGTGTATATAGGGTGTAGTCGTTTATTTTTTACTATTTCTACATCCGCGGTTTCGCTCGCGTGTACTACGAAATTTTGTACTTTGAGAAAAAGAGGTAGTATGATTTTTCAAGGAATGATTTTGAATGATTTCAAAAATAAAAAAAAAAAGTTATTTTCTACTTTTTAGTGTGAGGAAGCCGGTTAATTTTTTTGCCAAAAAGTTATTATAGCACAACGCAAATTATTATAATACAAAGTTTGAAGCTTACTAAAGATAATCATTTTATGCCAAAAAAAGGATCACCTACCGTTCACCGACTATGAGACGACACAGATACTACTCTTATCTTCATCAAACTAAAGCATGTTACTCTTGCCACCCTATTATGCTACCATTTACCAACATCACTGTTAGGAAACATGTTGTGCGTCTAGTCAAAAGAAACACATGAAAAATCAGCTATGGATCCTGTACTATAAGAAGTAAGTCATAAGTTTGATTAGTTTGTAAAGCCGGGCGGGGCAGCTTGTATTATGTATTGCAATCTTTACTTAATATTACAAATGCGAAAGTAACTCTGTCTGTATGTCTGTCTCTTATTTATATTTATATTATTCGTTTTTTTTTCGGTTTATTAAATTCCCTCTTTAGGTTTAGGCAGAAAATCAGTGTTGGGGTTGTTTGACCTCAACTTATGCTGAGCCAAACCTTTTTCAAAGAACACAGTACACCAACCATCTACATCATAGTGTTGTAATTTACATTTTATTTTGTGTTCTGCGAAATATATATTTTTTTCTTTCTTTCTTTCTTTCTTTCTTTATTCACGCCTACTCTGAACCTATTTGTGTCACATTTTGTAATGAGAGTGTTTGAAACCTGAGTAAGGACTCTTATCCCAGGAATCCCACGGGAACGGGATATTTATTCACACGGACGAAACCGCAGGGCTTAGCTAGTATCATAAATATTTGTACGTCAATTTAATATTAGTTATCAAGAACTGGTGTAACATCAACAAACAATCAAATACCGTCAATATATGAGGAAATACGGTTTCAATATGAACTCGAAAACTTTACAAATGTAAGGGTAACGCATTAATACAACATTGTATTTTATTGGCGGAGGTTAAGGCAAAGGTTTTTCTTCATATTTCAGTAAAAGTTTATGAGAATTTAAGCAAAATCATTATTAAGTCCCATTTTATAATAAGTATTAAATATTTTATCTCTTTTTTTTAATATCTAATAAAAAAATGTAACAATAATTTTATGGTTAAAAAAACGCTTTTAATAAGAGTTTTAATATTTCTGAATGAAATAAAAATTACTGGAGATGGTGTTCGAAACCGTATGGTAAAGAAGGTGTAATTTGTGGATAAATAATGAATAGTGTAAAAATAAATAACTGTGGTATTTAATGATTTGTTTTTTTTACGATCAAGAGGAAACAATACAAAGTGTAAATTTATAAATTTTTAATTGAAAAATGTATGTCTTTCAATCATATTACATGTCATTCGACCGTCGGGAACCATCTGAACCTATAACAATATAGGTTCAGGTGAATTGAACAGCTAAAATTGGATTCAATTTATAAGAATTGGTTTCGGATTTACCGGTAAAGATAAAATTAAATAAAGGCAAACGTAAATTCGCGTGTAACAATAACAAGAACCTTTCTTACTCTTAAAGTTATTTTTATGACGTTTCTCCTACCTACACTTCACGCAGAGTTTTTTTTTTATAATTATTTTCGTTCATATTGATAAGACGACACGAGCGGACACCTTTCTATACAATCTTATTAAACATCAAAATATTCGTAAAAAGTACACGCTATTTTTTAGCTTTTGAATTAATTTATTTTGCCGCAAAGCAAAGAAATATCTTATAAGTTTTATTAAAAAACGTGTATTTTCAAGTGTAAAGTTTATTTAAAAATACTTTCTCAAAAACAGTCCTCCGCCTTAACACCACCAAAATTAAGCAGTCATTACTAACATGTGACGTATATCTTAACATTAACCCTTCTATCCTTCTCTTTCTCCCCTAAAAGACAGAGACAGCACACCTAAGTACGTCACACACGCTATTAAATCACTTTCCATCCCTTTCTTTTATTATGTGAGTGAAAGAGATGAAACTAAATTACAATCAGCCCTTTTGTTAATTTCTAAAGTAATAAATTATTAGTGAGTTACAATTACGATTTAATTGTACATATAATGTTTGAATAAAATAGTTTTTCTCCACATCGTTGTTAATTCTATTCATGAAATTAAAAGTATCTATAGAGTCAGATTTTTTTTGGTTTTATATGATTAATATTTGATCGCCTATACTAAAAACAAAATTATAATATTTTGTTGCCCACAAATTCAACGAAAAATGCATTTTTTAAATTTACCCATTTGTGAACGCGTGAAATAAATTTTAAATTGTATTTTTGAAGGTTTAAGTCTCGAAAAAAAAATTTTTTTTTGAGAAATCTACCAAATATTAAAATCGAAATAAAAAAAGATTCAACTAGCCTATTCCGTCCAAGTAATTATCAAAGCTTTAAATAAAAATATTCTGAAAAAAGGTGACCACACACTTTTTAAGAGAAAAAGTAGCAAAGATTGTAAGCAAATGAGGTGAATCGTTAACTAAACACATTCGTAGTCAAAACGCGATACACCCGGGCATTTTACGAACTGTTAAAATTCACAATGTCTACGTATATTTTCATCATAATGTTGTAGACTTGTAGTGTAAGAGATTGGGAGGTTTTTACCAAATTTAATTAATGTAACGTAATATTTTGGAAGCATTTTTTCTACCATTTTTGGAATAGATCCTGAGAAAAACATAGATTTTTTTTAATATACATTTTTAAAGAGGTTTTTATCCTCTTGGATACGTCAACCCCGTAACTTATAAAGTAATATAATACTAATCTAATAATTATTAATACCTTAAAGGAAATCACCGACTACGGATCTTTTACCAAACTACAAATTTTTTTGCTAATTTTGACTTGGGACCTGCTAAAATGGAACTTAGATCTAAATATTATAATTTATTATACCTACTAACATAAATCATAAATCATTCATTCATTTGTAATGTGAGTACATGCGATGTTACATACATTGAAATTAAAGATAAAAGCAGATCGTCACATTTTACCTTTGACGGCATTCAAATGGTAAAATAAAAATAATTTTTTTTTCTTATGAGAAGTCCTCTTGAAAGGGTCCCTCATTTATATTGCAATCTAGCCGTATTGGCTAATAAGCAATTTAACTCTAACTTAAATTTCTAATAAAAGTTTTTAAGAAAATGTCCAGCGACTTATTTCTTATTGTTTATATTAAATGAAAAACACTGTCATATTGTGTTCTTTACACTGCACTTCACTGCACTTATTGTTATCTTTTAACTACACTAACTCAAAAGGTTTAGTTCTTTTCAGTCTTCTCACTATGTCCGTGTTATTAAGGAGCTGAGCTGCCTCGATATTTACGTGTCGATGAAGTCTGTTTTCATGAGCTTCGGCATATTTTTGTCTAATAGCGACACCTGGATCCACCTTGAGGTCCCGATGGAGGTTGTCGTTAATGTACCAGGGTGCATTTACAATGGCCCTAAGCACTTTATTTTGGAAGCGTTGTATTATGTCTATGTTAGTTTGTTTGGTACAGCCCCATAACTGGATACCATAGGTCCATATCGGCATAAGGACTTGTTTATATAAAAGTAGTTTGTTTTGTACTGACATCGATGAGTGTTTTCCAAGGAGCCAATACATCCTTTTGTAGCGAAGCCCTAATTCCTCGCGTTTCTTTTTGACGTGAGCCTTCCAGCGAAGTTTCGCGTCTAATGTCATGCCCAAATATTTGGCTGTATTTGCGTACGGTATTACTTGGTTATTCAATAACACCGGATGGTAATTTGGTCTTTTATTGGTAAAATCTATATGTACCGATTTAGACTCATTTAATTTAATACGCCACTTTCTTGTCCAGTGAACGATCGTGTCGATGGCAGTTTGTGCTTTTTTCGTTGCTTCTTCATGTGTAAACCCTGTTGCCATGATAGCTGTATCATCAGCAAAAGTGGCAATAGTGTTGTTTTCTAACTCTGGTATATCACAAGTGTACAATAAGTACAACGTTGGACCGAGGACGCTTCCTTGTGGGACGCCAGCTTTGATTAATTTAAGCTCTGAGTAAGCATCTTCATGTCTTACTCTAAACATTCTCTCTGTTAAGTAGGACTCCAAAATATTTGCAAATTGAATCGGTAGCATGTTTCTAAGTTTGCTAATCAAGCCATGATGCTAAGCCAAAAGCTTGCGCTACATCCAGGAATATCGTAGTACAAACTTTCTTTTCTTCTAGGGATTTTTCTATGATATTAGTTATTCTATGGACCTGATCAATCGTCGAGTGTTTTTCCCTAAACCCAAATTGATAATTGGGAATAATATTACGTTCTTCGATGACGGGTTTTAGTCTCTTTATAAGAAGCTTTTCGAATAGTTTAGACACAATTGGTAATAGCGAAATTGGCCTATAGGAAGACGCATACTGAGGTGGTTTACCGGGCTTTGGTATCATAATTACTTCAGCAACTTTCCACACACTAGGTACATATTTTAGTGTGAATGATGCGTTAATCAGATTAGTAAGCTTTACTATAGCTTTTTGTGGTAAGTTCTGGAGAACTTTGCCTGTGATTAAATCGTATCCGGGTGCTTTCTTACGTTTTAAATGCTTGATCTCACTATACACCTCTTTTGGAGTGACAAGTTTGATTTCTAATTCATCAGGAGATGCTTCAGTTGGAATCACGTCTGGTGTATCATTATCAAATGGTTGAAATATTTGTTCCAGATGCTCCGCAAATCTAGCCGCTTTTTGTTCATTATTTACTGCCCACTGACCATCAGCTTTCTTTATAGGAGGAACGTGGATTGTTGGCTTATTTAAGCTTTTTGTAGCTTTCCATAAAGAAAAGTCTGTTGTACGTTCACTTGATAGTTGAGTCAAGTAGGTTTCCAGTGTCTCTTCGTGGAAACTGTTAATTTCTCTTCTCAACTTTTTCGTCAGCCTATTTAAAATGGTTTTATCTTTGGGGAATAAAAATAATAAAATGAATTAATTATAAACCATAAAATTAAGTTCTTTCATTTACATTATACAT
>LQNK01002831.1:46243-85595 GCA_001586405.1 Phoebis sennae | reverse complement strand
TATTACGTGATTGACGCACATACAAACAGATAAACAGACAAATAGACAAACAGACAAACAGAAAAAAAAATTTAACCATGGTTTTGGTATCTATACATACATATACATATTGCATACCAATTACTCTCTTTGAAAAATTTTCAAAGTACAGAAATGGTTCGGTTACTGTTTTATTATATGTATAGATGAAAGACATTATTTTGAACCGTCACACCCTATCTATTCTGTCACTACCAACTACATAAACATCTATATTAAAACGCAAAGCAATTGTTTTAAAACATTTTCAATTATGCTAATTAATCTGTGTATTAATAAGACCCCTTTATTGTAAGAATCTAAGCAAAAGAGACCAATTGTGGCTGTTTCATATAAATGGTAAACATTTATATGAAACAGCCACAAATGGTCTCTCTTGCTTTTCCCAGTTTTCCCAGTTTTTTACTGAAAAAATTAATTATAAATATCGAAACAATTTCATATAAAAAATATTTTAAATTTTTTTCGACCGTATTTTTTTATATTTATTTATTCACTAATAATATTTTGAATTCTACTTATATAAAAAACTAGTCCATTTCTGTCTTTGTCTTTGCCTGGAAGAAATCGCTCAATAGCGAAAAGGCCGCCTATTGTTTTAATTTTATTTCTGCATTTTTATTTCCATTTTTTTGCATGTGCAATAAAGTTATTTTCATTCATTAATCTACCTTCAATATGAAACCACCCCATCTCAACAAACGCATATTTCAATAAAAGGAACGCAAAAAGGATATAAAAAGAAGCACAACGGCTCTCAGAGTATAATACTACATTGTGAACTTGAATGCACGTTTACTTCGCTTTGTATAGTCTGTGGTCTGTCTATGCTTTTTTTTTCTGAATGCATTAGGCAAATGTTTGGCTCTGAAACTATCTTTATTTTTTTAATACTACCTCCTTATTACATTACCTTCTTTTTCGTAATTAATCTGTTAAGAAATCGTTAAACGACCAACGAAATAGAATTAAATAAATAAATTATTATTAAATTAATTCAGTCTTTATGTTATTTGGAAAATAAACTAATGCATTAGGCAAATGTTTGGCTCTGAAACTATATTTTTAAATACTACCTCCTTATTACATTATCTTCTTTTGCGTAATTAAAAAAAATCTGTTAAGAAATCGTACAACGGCAAACAAAAACTAATTAAATAAAATAATTTACAAATATTTACGAGTGAATTTTAAAATGGGCTTTCACCGATCGGTACTACGAAATATATTTTTTGCTTTCTGGTCAAACCATAAGTTTATACCATTTTGAAATTGTCATTAAATAAAGAAGTTTTTAAGTTTACTGACCGACTCCATATAGTATTTTTTTGAACCACAGACTATAAAAATCTGACTTCAAAATTACTCAATACTAAACTTGAAATAAGCTAAAACTGATAGCCTATCAAATATAACTTATGTTACTCGTAGATAATGTAGCTTTCGTATTGTGAAACAATTTTTAAATAGCAGTAGTTTTAAGCCTATTCATTACAAACAAACAAAGTTTTCTTCTTTATAACATTAGCGTAGACGAAGCGGCGTTCAGGAGCCAGTCAATAATTCTATCTTTTCTTAGAATGAAAATTTGTATGAAAATCTAAAATATCCTTTCATACAATCCCCTAAAACCAGTGAACTAAATCTAAATTCAAATAATGATTAAGCACAATGAGATGCATTGAATATTGTTTAAACTAATATTATAAAGCAGAAGAGTTTGTTTGTTTGAACGCGCTAATCTCAGGAACTAATGGTTCGATTCGAAAACTTTACTAGTGTTAGATAGCCCATTTACCGAGGAAGGCTATATTCCCGATATTCCCACGGGAGCGAAGCCCTGAGGTGCAGCTAGTATTGAATAAATTCGCAAAAATCTACCATACAAAGTTTTAAAAAATAAAATGAAAGAACTTTAAAAATCGGTCCAGTAGTTTTAAGCCTATTCATTTCAACCAAACAAACATACAAACAAAGCTTTCCTCTTAATAACTTACTTAATTAGTGTAGACGAAGCCGCGTTCATAAGCCGATTATTCTACAATCTTTTCTTAGATTTAAAAATTGTATGAAAATCTAAAATATCCTTTCATACAGCCCCCCTAAAACCAGTGAACTCGGAGCGTTCACGGCACATCACCACAATCGCCGCTGTTTATCAATCACAATAAAAAACACAAAACTGCTACACAAAAGACCGCTCAAATTAGGGCTGCCACAAAAAAATATTTGAGACTTTAAAAATCTATACTAATAATAAAGTTGAAGAGTTTGTTTGTTTGAACGCGCTAATCTTAGGCACTACTGGTCTGATACGAAAACAATTTTTAGTGTTAGATAGCCCATTTATCGAGGAAAGCTATAGGCTATATATCATCCCGATGTTCCCACGGGCGCGAAGCCCTCGGGGCACAGCTAGTATTGAATAAATTCGCAAAAATCTACCATACATAGTTTCAAAAAATAAAGTAAAAGAACTTTTAAAATGGGTCCAGTAGTTTTTGAGCGTATTTATTACAACCAAACAAAATTAAAACCTTCATTTTATTTCACCAATAATTTTATATAAGTGTATTTCAATAGTGTTATTATAAGCATTGTTATTTGTAAAGAATTATTCATTCATTCATTCATGTTTAAATATAAAAAAGGCGGCATCTCTACTTCAAAAACATCTCTAACGCAATTATTTACAAGAAATTGAAATAAATAAATGAAACAAAAAAACAAATATTTTATATCTTCGTTATTCGCCTATAAATACTTTATATCCGATGAAAATCAAATTATTAATTGAACCTAGAAAAACTGAATGTATCCATACTCTAATCAAATCAATATTTAACAAAATTAAAACCAAATCCATACTTAAAATAAGACTATATTAATCCTACATTTACCTTAAAACCTAAACAATATTGATAAAAAATGCTTAATAACAGATTTTAAAGGCGATTTATATTTATACTCAATTATTTAACCCGACGACTTACCTGTCAGAATGTATAATAAAACGCGTTTAAAATGCGTTAAAAATCATTTCTAATCAATTCCATATATAATAAAAGTCGCGTGAATAAACACATATACACTCAAACAAACTCCTAAACATCATTTTATATGCTTTGATGAATGTTTACAGTTGTAATAAGTATCTGGTTCACAATAAATATTAAGAAGCCTAAACCATTGGTCTTTCATTCAGTCGCCCTACAACATTATTTAAAAAATAATATTTTTTCACCAGTTGACAACCCTATCGAAAACATACCAGCAAACAACAATAGGCACCCGAGGCGATTCTAGATTAAAAACTGAGCTCACTAGACAGTAAAATATAACTATTATATCCGAAATGCACCTAGGTATACCTACAAATACCTAGGTATACTTAGGCATTGTGGTTTAGACGCTAACTTTTGACAGAGCAATTTGATTGAAGACATTTTTCAAGGCGTTCCAAATGACAAGTCTAACACCCGTATTCTAATACGTATCTCGAGCATTCCTCGACACTCAACCTCTGTCAACGAAAATTTACATTCTGAGTCGGAACTCTACTAACTCACATCCACTCACGCTAAGAAAATTTCGGAGAAGAAAATTTAACAGCTCAATCCGTTACTCCAATATATTTAAGAATAAAATATTGTATTTTTATGTTATTTTAATCATGAATTTCGATTGAAATTTGTCATACGCCATATTTGACGTAACCTGAGTGGAAGTAAAATTAAGGTAACTTCTTAGAATACGGGTGTTCACTAGCAATAGCTCCTAAGATAAAAGAGAATAAATGATGGGAAATTGAGGGCGGAGTAGAACAGGATGGGAGAGGAATAGAATGAGAGTATAGGCCTTTCTTTCCATTTTCCTTTATATTACAAAACGTACACATACATAATTATCAAGCACTTCAGAACTTAAGACGGGTATCAAAGTTCTCACCTGTCCAATCTTAAACAGCATTTTTTTTAAAAACGAGCAAAAAGACAAAAAACAGTACATTATATCACAAGGCAAAAAATCCATCCATCTGATATACAGTGACTGACCGCAGCCCATGAACATCTACAACATGAAATGTCGCAGATGCCGCGCCGGCTTGAAATAAAGGAAGGGGAAGAGGAGAGGATAATGATGGGAAATTGAGGAACAGGGTGTAGAGTATAGGCTTTTCTCTATATTTCTCTAGTTTAAACTCAGAATAATAAGTAAAGCATAGAAATAAGGCAAAAATAGCAACTAAACTAGATATATCTGCTGTATTTTTACTTATGGAGCGACTTTAAAGTTTACTCATGGAGCGACTTTAAAGTTAGAATTTTGTTGTTATTTTAGCCTCTATATTATTCTATGAGTTTATATTTCAAAACGTCAAAGTCATTTTAGAATTTCTTTTACGGCCGTTTTCAATATTCTATCTATCCCTTGTTTTGCTTTCTAACGGCCGTTTTCAATATTCTATCTATCACTTGTTTTGCTCACTTAACAGCCGTTTTCAATAATGTATCAAAGATTATGGATAGATTGTAATCTTAGATTAAATGACATTTGATTGTCAGTAGGTGCAAATAGATAGATTTGTCTGACTTTACGGCCATTTTCAATAATGTATCAAAGATTATGGATAGATTCTAATCTTAGATTAAATGACATTTGATTGTCAAAAGTCATAATAAATGCTATTTGTCGATAGCGTATAATAGCGTATATAGCGTATAGCGTATAATAGCGTCAAAGTACAAATAGATAGATTTGCCTGACTTTAGTAAGCAAAACAAGGGATAGATAGAATATTGAAAACGGCCGTAAGTCAGCCTAATCTATCTATTTGCACTTACTTTGATATCAATATGCTGTCGACCGATAGCCTTTGTTATGACTTTTGTCAATCTCACGTCATATAATCTGAGATAACAACCTATCTATAATCTTTGATACATTATTGAAAATGGCCGTAAAGTCAGACAAATCTATCTATTTGCACCTACTGACAATCAAATGTCATTTAATCTGAGATTACAATCTATCCATAATCTTTGATACATTATTGAAAACGGCAGTTAGACGGTTGACAAAGTTCTCACCCGTCCAATCTTAAACAGCAAAATTTTAAACCACGAGCAAAGCCACAAAACAATACAAAGGCAAGGCAATAAATCCATCTGCTACAGGTCCCCCGGTCACACGTTTAAGATCTATAAATCCAGCATTAGGTTATAGAAAAAGTTGTGATACGAGTGTCACTTGTAGAATGGAGACGCACGATAGCGTCTTTGATATTGTGGTTCTGTAGTGTTGGGAATTGTTTCCAATGATACACATCACTTGCACGTACATGTTTATTATCCAATGTTTCGTAACAGTCTGAGAGGAATACAATACTTACAACCCATTTTATAATAGTCAATGACACACCATTCAAGAGAGGGTAAGTGACAATATCATAAACAATATATACATTTCGTTAGGTTTACTTAATGTCTATTTCCAATAATAATTAATAACAATATTAGATATTATACAAAGTTGACTAATACATTTAATACTTAAACATTCAAGACTTAATACAAAATAATACTCAATAATCAATTATATAGATGGCACCATTGTTTTATACTATCGTGACATTACTAACAGTAGGTAATTTTTATTCGTGCTAATGTTGGTTCCCTGTTAGAATATGTTATAGTAGGCAAGCAGGGCATGCGGTTCACCTGATGTTAAGTGACTGACCGCAGCCCATGAACATGTACACAATATCAAAGTGACGCAGATGCCGCGCCGGATTGAGGGAGTTGGGAGAGGAGTGGAACAGGATGGGAGAGGAATGGGATGGGAATACAGCACCTCCGGGCACCCGCTCACCGTACGAAACACAGTGCAATACTGCTTCACGCCGGTCTTCTGCTGGGGGGTGGTAATTTCACTGGTGCGAGCTTGGTCCAATCGTGCAATGCTCGGCTCCCACTCTTTATTTAATAATGTTTCATTGATTTCAGTATTTTTGTATCGAAAGAGTCGCTAAAAAACGAATAAACAAACCTATTTTAATTTAACAAGTTGTTGCTTTATTGTGTGCAACACAATGATACATTACAACTTAAAAACCCAAATACAATACATTACATATTACACACAAAAGGCGGTCTTATCGCTTAGAGCGATTTCTGCCAGACAACCTTTTTTATATTTCACTAGCTTTCCGCCCGCGGTTTCGCTCGCGTGGACCCGGCAATTCGAATTTTTCTCGCCGTAAAAACCATGCTTGAACTTCAACGAACATTTAAAAAAAAGAATTGTTCAAATTGGTCCAGTCGTTGTTGAGTTATGCGCTTACCAACACATTTTGCGATTCATTTTTATGTATAAGACTACCTTTCCGACCGCGGTTTCGCTCGCGTGGACCCGGCAATTCCCGGCAATTATTCGAATTTTTCTCACCTTTTAAACCTTCCCTAGACCTCCACGAATAATTCAAGACCAAGATAAGATAAATCCGTTCAGCCGTTCTCGAGTTTTAGCGAGACTAACGAACATCAATTAATTTTTATATATATAGAAGAAGATTATACGGGGGAACCCTAAAAGAGTTGGCAACAAATCAGTCACCCGCGGGAGCGGCTTAAGACGCGAAATGATTTAACGCGGCCCACCCCATCAGTTAGTATTTATATTTATTTATTGCACCCTTATTATTGATACAGCATGTTCTTTTTTACCGAGCGAGGTCTGAGAATCAAGATGGCCGGATGATTATAGGTATGTAAGTATGAAAAACTTAACGATAAGTTGAGTATCGTTTATCCGATTTGGATCAAATTTGGGGGGAAGGGGGTTACAAAGATGAATGTTTGTCCTAGGATATCTGGTAAATGGTCTATCCGATCTTGGTAAAATTTTGTGCGGAAATAGTTTAAATATAGATAGGGGCGAACCACTAGTTATTATGAATGTTAAAGGGGAATGATTTTAACTTAATGATATAAAATATACAATTAGGCCACTTTAAGTAAAACGTTGTAATAGGATTATTTAATGCCGTTCCAAGCAGACAAAATCACAATTAAAAGCTAGCATAAATGTGATTTCCGAAACAATATAACATTTTTTTCTTTTTTATGTCTGACTGACTTTTAGGCTGACGAAGCTATTTATCACAGCCCAAACTGCTGGACGGATCAGGCTCAAATTTTGCATGTAGGTAGATGTTATGGCGTAGGCATCCGCTAAGAAAGCATTATGATCAAATCCCACGGGAACGGGGAAAATAGATATACGCGGGTGAAACCATTGGGTACAACTAGTTTGATATTAAGATTAAATCTAGCATTTATTCGCTTTAAATTAGAGAAGGGCAATTTAAAAAAAAACCTTTTTTAAATCACCTAAAAAAAACAACATCCTGTACAGTCTACATTCTTAAGACAGCCAACCAATTGACTTATATCCCACTACACTTTCTAAATATATTAATATTTACGATCCGCGAGAGGGTTACAAAACTTCCCACATTTAAAATCAACCCTATTACTAAATAGATAAAGTTCAAATTTCCCTAACACCAATCCCAATGGAATTTGCAACTTTTACAACTACCCTCATTTAAAAACAACCGTATTTCTTTAGTACTAAGGTTCAAAATTAAATGGTGTTTTTGAGCAATAAATTTAGTTAGTAAATAATGAATATGTGTGTATTTAAGTGTTTGGAGGACAATATTTTACACGCGGCTTACCGCGATTGATTTTAAACACGATTTATTTGGTTTTACCTGTTTGTGAAGAAATATGAAAGGGGAATGGTGTGGTTCAGTGGTTGAAGGGTTACAATAGACGTGATGGAGTTCGATTTAAAGAAATTAATATAATAACTTTTTCCAAAAATAGAACCGACTTCCTCACTCTAAAAAGTATAAAATAACTTTTATTTTATTTTTGTTGAAATCTATACAATGTCGGTGCAAAATCTTATTAAATTGAAAATAGATAAAGGCAAACATTTTTGGCAAAAAGTTATTATTTTCCCTTTTTAGTGTCCTGTGAAGAGTAATCAGTAATCACATCATCTAGTCACAAATCACAATTCAGTATACATAATTAAACCTTAATCGCAGAGCTAATTCTGTTGATTTTCGAGGGGTTCCCTGGAATATCTTCCACAGTCAGTTCACAAGTTGGTTAAAAAGTATTTTTAAATGCAGTGGTTAAAAAGTATTTTTAAATGCAGTAGACGTAATGGAGTTTGATTTAAAGAAATTAAAATAACATTTTTTATATGATTTTTTTGTTATTTAACCCTAAAATGTAATAACAGTGTGTTAAATATTCCAAAATGAACATCTATGAAATCCCGAATTCCTGGAGATTTTTCTTTTCACTTAAACACTATTCTCAATATAAATAATTCTTATTTAATGGGATAAATATTTTTGAATACACGGTGTATCAAAATTAAATAATTATTATAACCCACTTAAAAGTGCTTTTGTTTACGAGGTATATACCTACTATTTTCACATCAATTGCTTCCAAATTTTGTAAATTTACTTAATAAATATCTCTTAATACTCTCTCTTATAGAGGTTTCTGTCTCTTTCGGTTTATAAGCTTAAAATAACGGGACCTGACTATTACTTACTCTTACGGCCCTATACAATATTCTATCTATGCCTTGTTTTATATGTAACTGCTTCATTTTCTTTATTTATTTCTTCATTTTTATTGATTTTTTTTTATTTTATTCTTACTACTTGCTAATATTTTTCATTTTCATGTTGTTTTTCAATCTTCCCTTTTGTTTACTGTCACACTAACATACAAGGAACAGTCGTTAAATGTATAAACTGTCTGCCGTCAATTAGATTTACTAGTGGGGCCTGGTGATCCGTACTACAGGTTTTACACAGACCCCCCTCGGGCACCAGCTCTCGCAAAGAAATCTAATAGATAAATAGATCTAAAATATATAACTGAAACCCATAAAAAATCTTTGTTTTGCTTACTAAAGTCAGGCAAATCTATCCATTTGCACTTACTCTGATTTGAATGTCGACGGATAGCCTTTGTATGACTTTTGACAATCAAATGTCATTTGATCTGAGATTACAATCTAACCATAATCTTTGATACATTATTGAAAACGGCCGTTATAGAGTTTTCTCACTTATCCACGTTTGACTGTATATAAGTACGTCACCGGGCAAGCCTGAAAATCAGCGCTGCTCGATCTACTCAGCTAGCATAAGCTGAGGTTGGTCCTATTTGCCACTAACTTCAGTCTTTTTTGTATGTCGTTTGGATTAAGTTATATTGTTGAAAACAAACTTATATATTTTCTTTCTTTAGAATAGAATGTTTATGTTTAACAGCATTTCAAAACAACATTAAAAAAATTCATCCATATCTAACCGTTTCGGAGCGATCGAGTTACAAACACAAAACTTCACGTCATACAACTACAGGGTGTATATTAATAACAAAATGCGCATTGTCCCTCGGCCGCGCCCTCCGCAATCCATCAAGCGGTGGACCACAGACAGTACCAAAGACTTTTATATGCAGAGTAGCGACAGCAAAAAAATCTATTATCTTTTTTTTATTTAAGTACTAGCTGACCCGGTGAACTTTATACCACCATTTTTGAACGTGACGTATTTGACAGACATGAACTATTTGTATGGAAAATATATATGTGGTTTCTACTATTATTTTCACAATTTTTTCATATTTTCTCACCGTTTAAACCTTCTCTGGACTTCCACAAACATTTTAAGAGTAAAATTATTCAAATCGATTCAGCCGTTCTCGAGACTAACGAATGAAAATTGTTATTTATTTAAATAGATCTATACTAATATTATAAAGAGGAAAAATTTGTTTGTTTGTTTGTATTGGCTCCGAAACTACAACACCGATTTGGATGAAATTTTGTACAGAGATTCTTTGAAACCCCAGGAATGACATAGGATAGTTTTTATCCCGAAAATCCTACGGGAATGGGATGGAAGATGATCAGACTTGAACCAAATTCCTATGGAGTAGAAGAGTTTTCTAAATCAGTCCATAATATCCGGTTACATCCATAAAGAAAAAAAATGGTTGAATTGAGAACCGAATACCTTTTTTTAAAATTCGGTTAAAAAAAACAATGACTGACTTAATTTTTTCATTTAATTTTTTTTTGCCAACCCTACCCCGCAAAATGCCCTCACTTTTGTCCCGCGTTATTCCGCGAGACATTCCAATACAAAGACATTGCTTACTTTAAAATCTCGAAAACAAGGTATTAAATTAAATGAATTTGCCTTTGATTTAAACCTATACCTACTAAATTTTTTCACAAAAACACGGGTGAAAACGTGGGGCACAGCTAGTGTCAGATATATAAGGAGGATAATGTGACACCCTTTACACTTGCTCTTTCGAAAGAGACGAAAAGGTAAGAACAAATGACTGTGATTGAAAAAATACTCCGAGCAGTGATTCAAAGCGAAACCAAACAATACATATTATAACAGTGTAATCTTAGAACACGTCGTCGATACAGTGGTTAGCACAGCCGAGAGATCCTGGGTTCGATCCTCGGTTGGAACTCAAAGTCGGAACTTAGTAAATGTAAATTGACTCACCGAACCTCGCAATTTCGTATCAGCAAAATCTATAACAAAAAAAAATACATTTTACAATGATTTCCTAACTCGTGTAGTGACAGGTTACGGTGTCGTAAGAGGCGACAGAGGGTAATTCTGCTGCATAACATCTTTAGCAATAAAGGAGTGGGGGCCGAGCATTGCACGATTGGGCCAAGCTCCCACCGGCCTAATTACCACCCCCTATGCAGAAGATTGAAACAGTACTGCAATGTGTTTCGTACGGTGAGCGGATGCCCGAAGGCCTGTATTCCCATCCCATTCCTCCCTCATCCTGTTCTACTCCTCTCCCGATATCTCATAATTGATCCTCTTCTTATCCCCTGCCTTCAGTCATTTGCAACACTCTAGTGTTGTAGATGTTCATGGGCTGCGGTCAGTCACTTAACATCAGGTGAAACAGAATAAAAATATAAATAATTACCTGATCCCAAATATCCAGGGTATTGCGGCAGACTGTTTTGTAGTGTATTCCAAGTTTTTCTGAAAATAAGATTAAATAAGTTACTCAAAAAATTAATATAATATTTTCTTGTGTTTGTTTGTTACAAGAAGGTAAGCGAGGGATGTGTAATAATAACACCCCCCCTGACCAATCTCGGCCAATCTCAACACAGACTATCCAGCTGTGCAGGAGATATTATAGTGCACAAGTATACACGCGAACACAGGTGCACTCTCTATCCCTGTAACTCTCATAATCCAATGGGACGGCAGACCGACACGACTGGCGAAAAATCAGGCGCAGGACCGACGGCTTTACGTGCTCTCCGAAGCACGGGGGTGCTCCAGCACCGCCAACTTCCAGACTCAGGGCTGTTACTGAGATTTCGTTGTCAGGAAAATCCCAATAAAATTTTTTTCGGCCCGACCCGGGTATATGAATTGACGACCTTTTTATACTTTTCGATTGCCCCCCCTAATGCAGCTAAAAGCTGGGTCACCTTTGCTCGAATCATACTATACTGGTATGTAATTAAGTGATTATTTGTGCCTGATTCTGTGTGCTTTTTTATCTCTCTCTATCTCGCTTCCTCTTTATCTCTCCCTCTCTCTTTCTTTCTTTCTGTTCTTTATTACCCATCATAGCTATCCTCGTTGAGCTGTCGCTTGGTCAGTTGCATCTTCTTCGTGCTATGATCCTCGGGGGTCACCTCAAGGACCGGTGACCTGAACACCATCAGGAAGGCCACCGCAACCGACACCATGAAGAGCATGAGGAGACAACCGGCGCAGATGTACTCAGAACCGATCAGTTTCTTCAACCTGCAATTTATAAATACCTTCAACATTATACATTAGTAATAATTTCCCCTGTAATTTCACCACATTTTTTTTAATGCAAGCAGAAACAATTATAAAGTATAATTGGCTTTTTTCTATTTATGTATAAATTCAACTAAATGAAAAATAATGTAATGTTCTTGAAATTCAAATTGTAACTCTTTATGTATGTTTTAATGGGTGTAAAAATAATTGAATTAAACTATGACCACACTGACTTAATTTTCCAAATCGGTCCATCAATGCCGGAGATATGCGGTAACATAAATCAAATCAAATTGAGAACCTCCCTTCCTTTCCTTCTTCCTTTTTTTGAAGTCGGTTTAAAATGTAGTAAGTCTGACATGTTTTTTTTCATGACTACCTCCTGATACCTAATAAACCTCTTTACGCTTAGTTACAATATTAGGGTTAACTTAAAAAAAAATATCGAAAAAATGACGCGATTCCTGTTGGGTTAAAAACTAATCAACACTCATATTCTAAATAGGTAAATTTTGTTGTTTGTTTCTTTGTTTGTAATGGATAGGCTCAAAAACTACTGGACCAATTTTAAAAATTCTTTTACCATTCGAAATTCTTTATCGCGGATCAGCTAGCTTTTAACCGACTTTCAAAAAAAAGGAGGAGGTTATCAATTCAACCGTATTCTTCTAATAAAGTATTACTTACGCACAAGACACGCAAGAGCAAGTGTCATCAGGTTTTCTGTCTCCCTTATCTCGCTGAAAACAAATATTTTTATTAAAATTTGGATTGAATGACCACCTCGTTGATTCAATGGTTGCGTTTTAACGTTACAATTCAGAAGTCCTGGGTTAAAACAGCGGAGACGCGAAAAAATGCTACGGTCTGGCAGGGTAGAGCAGGATGATCACCTAGTTGCCACTGAATGAAAATTAATCAGTGAAACGAATTTAATATACACCACATGCCCTTTTGGGGGACTTCACCTTATACTTAAGAAAGGTTTTATATAGATTATTTTATATAAAATAGGAAAGGTTTTATATAGATTATTTTATATCACCTGACATTACCAGTTCTTCAGTCTTTCGAATCGGTTGTGAATAAAAATTTAAATATGTATGTGACGTTTTTTTATATTTTTTTACTATTGATATTTTCTTGTAATAGTGGTTTTTGATAGCAGGCAGATACTGTTTTTGATAAAATATATAACAAAAAATTTAGTTAGCATTTTAAATGAACTGAAGATGAGTTTATTAGTATGTACAGCACTGGAATTCCAGGTATTTATTTGATAATTATTTGAAGAGATACCTTGAACCACCAGTTGTCCCTTTTGCCACTTTGAAAGACCTGCAAAAGTTTATGATGAATTTACTAGACTAGCCAGCTGCGCAGGAGATAGTATAGTGTACGCGCAAGAGAGTGCACCTGTGTTCGCACAAGTGTACGTGCGAACACAGGTGCACTCTCTATTCCTTTACTCTCATAACCCGATGGGGGCAGACCGAAACGACCGGAGAGAGATCGGGCGCAGGACCGATGGCGACACGTGCTCTCCGAGGCACGGGAGTGTTCCAACACCGCCAGCTACCAGATTCAGGACTATTAGTAAGATTTATGTCAGAAAAATCTCAAATTTTTCTTATCTTTTCAGTTACCCTATTTTAAGCGATATCAGTACTGGGACATTTCCATTCCATTCCTCTCCCTAACACTCTTATTTTTCGACATTACTCCTCTCCTTATCCCCTCCTTGTATAAAAGTTGACAAAGCACATTTTGTTAGAGTTGTTCATGCACAGCGGTGATTATTAACAACAGGTTACACCATTGCTCAGAAACAAAATGGCCGCTGATATAATATTCCCGGACATTTAACACAACGCCATCTAGTCCCAAACTAAGCAAAGCTTGTACTATGGAACTTAGATAACTGATAGACATATTTAAACATTCTTTTCGTTAATATATACATAGTATAGATATTTGAACGCAAGACATTAGAAAATTACAATGTTTATCACATCATAATTGTATATGCAAGGCAAGAATATACCATCCTAGACCGCGTTGCGCTTTCCACCAGGTGAAACAGCGGTCAAATGTTTGCCTATCCCAGTATAAAAAAATATGCTATCGAACCCATATCCTCCGGCGCAATATACACTTTATTATCCACTGCGCTATTGGAGCAGTCAGAATACAATACCTGACTTCTGGCATCCTCTTTCTTCTCTTCTTTAACCCCTTGGACGGTGATCTTCTGCTGTTTCATGTGTTTGTATCTGTCTGTGCTGCTCGAGTCGTAGGACTTCTGTAATGAAGCCGTGTAGTGACGTTAGAAAAGAAAGAAAAAGAGAAAGAAAGAAAAAAAGAAAGAAAGAAAGGTAGAACTAAGAAAAGAAAAGAAAAGAAAAGAAAAGAAGAGAAAAGAAAAGAAAGAAAGAAGGAAAGAAATGAAGAAGCAAGAAAATTATTATTATTTATTCAAAAAAGTACCACCACTCGCAAATAATTATTTACATACTTATAGATAATGCCCTCCACGACGACGCGCCCCACCGTTTGAATTTGTGAATATTTAACTACGATCGCAATACTTTGTCCTGATTAGTCTATTTATTTTAGTGTGCGTACACACATGGGTAACGAGTGTGTACCTATAGGACCTCACACAAGCGGAAGCTTGCATACATATACTATCAACGATTGACAAGAACAGTGAGGCGCGTCTTCGTGGATGAATTTATCTATACAAAAGAAGATAAAACAATAAAAAAATAATCCGAATGTATTATTTAACCGGTCTATTATTTTACACTAGTTCCGCCTCAGGACTTTGTTCGAATAAACCTATAGCCTTCCTCAATAAATGGGCTATCTAACACTAAAATAATTTTCGAATCGGACCAGTAGTTCCTGAGATTGGCGCGTTCAAACAAACTCTTCAGCTTTATAATATCAGTATAAATTATTACTCACTTGGTCATATTTGGGACGAGAGGAAAATGTCTTTTTCTTCTTCTCTTTCTTTTCTTTTAACAATGTCATCTTTTCGGGGTCTCTGTAAGTTTTGTTAATGAAAAACAGAACAATTATTAAAATAATACTCTAATTAAAAGTAATGACTTTGATATCAAAACGTAATATGACGACAAAAATGCTACTTATTGATAAAAGTATTGTAATTGTCCATGTATACAAAAAAATGTTATTGGGATTTTTCTGACAAAGAAATCTTAGTAACAGCCCTGAGTCTGATCAGTTGGCAGTGTTGGAACACCTCCGTGCCTCGGAGAGCACGTGTCACCGTCGGTCCTGCGCCTGATCTCTCTCCGGTCGTGTCGGTCTGCCGTCCCATCGGGTTATGAGAGTTAAAGGAAAAAAGAGTGCACCTGTGTTCGCGCGTACACTTTTGCACTACAATATGTCAGGGAAGCTATTATTATTTTATTATGTATCCAAACTGTGCCTGCTCTTTATTGAGATACTATAGTTTTGAAATATTTTTTTAGTCTGTGGTGTACACTTATTTTTTAGGTAATGGAACCAGCATGCTTCTTCTGCGCGACTCTGCTGGTAACACTCGATTTTAAAATATTTTTTTAATAATAAATTTATTATTTTAAAGGCTAATGATGTAAAAAAACTAAAAACGTACGTGTTTTCCTTCTGCATCATATCCTTGAATATTCTCAAAACAGGGGACTGTGTTTCCTTGTTCTCTTTCGCGCCATGACTGAAAAAAAAATTGTGAAAATATTCTTAATTCAGAAACTATTTGTATGGAAAAGTATAATTGTGGTTTTTATAATTCTACATATTTTCTCACCGTTTAAATCTTCTCTGGACTTCCACGAATATTTCAAGACTAAAATTAGTCAAATCGGTTCAGCCGTTCTTGAGTTTTAGCGAGACTAATGAACGGAAATTGATTCATAACATACCAGAACATACCCCCCTGTTTTATATATCAATAAAAAATATCTTATAGTCTAATCCATCTAATACCCTAACTCTATACGAAATTGCATCAAAATCCATTCAGTAGTTTCGGCGTAAATGCTTGTGTGTAAATCATGCCACAATTACTTAACTGATTTTGATTAAACTTGGAATACACATAGGTTATTAGAAGGATTTGATGTAGGGATTTTATTAATCTATAGGCACCGAATTTCACGAGCGAAGCGAGCAGCAGCTAGTTTATAATATTATTAGGCTTAATAACAATAATATCGTATTTCTTACCTCTTTTTACCTAATCCCATAATAATTGATATAACATCTCAAAAACCTGTCAAAACTGATAGACAATAGTTTTTTCTCTTTCTCTATGGAAAAGTCGCCTACTTTATTTATATGCAAAAAGAAGGACAGATAATTTTTAATAAACTTGACTTTTTAAATATTTATCCCCACCTAGTCCCAAACTAAGCAAAGCTTGTACTATGGAAACTAGATAATTGATAGACATGCATAAATATACGTTTTTTTGTAACTACACACATACTATACATTTTTTTTATGTTACAGCAGGCAAGCGGGGCATGCGGTTCACCTGGTGTTAAGTGACTGACCGCAGACCATGAACATCTTCAATAACAAGTGTCGAGATGCCTTACCGGTTTGAAGAAAGGGGAGGGGATAAGGAAATGATTAATGATAGGAAGTTGGGAGAGGAGTAGTGCTGTCCGCACGGGAGAGGAATAGGGTGAGAATACAGGCCTCCGGGCCCCCGCTCACCGTACGAAACACAGTGCAATACTGCTTCACGCCGGTCTTCTGCTGGGGGGGTGGTAATTGCACTGGTGCAAGCTTGGCCCAATTGTGCGATGCTCGGCTCCCACTCTTTCCTTGCTAGAGATGTTATGCAGCAGAATTACCCTCTGTCGTCTCTTACGACACTCACGGGTAGAAATGGGGTGGCGACACATGTATTCCAACCTGTCGCCACACGGGGTAAAACATACATATAAACATATATACATAGAAACACCCAGACAGTAGAAAATTACAATCACATCATTTTCTACTCGTGAAATCAAACCCACACCCTCCGACGCAATTGCCACATCCACTGCGCCGGGATCGGGTCGCCATTGGATATCTGCAACATACAAAAATTTCACCATTTTTCAGTATTCCCACGGGGAAAGTAAACCCCGATAATAACAATTATTCCGCCACAAATACAGCGTCAAATATATTTTTATTGCGCTAGTAACGCACGCAATATCCTTGAGTGATATTTTTGATGCTAACGTTAGGGTCCCTTAGGTATATGATAATTACTTTTCCATTTTATTACTTTTTTTATATAAAGAAATCTCAGTAACAGCCCTGAGTCTAGAAGTTGGCGGTGCTGGAGCACCCCCGTGCTTCGGAGAGCACGTAAAGCCGTCGGTCCTGCGCCTGATCTCTCTCCGCGAGTGTACACACTATCATACACTATAATATCTCCTGCGCAGCTGGCTAGTCTCTGTTAACATTGGCCACCATGGCCGAAATCGGTCTGGGGAGCTATTATTATTATTTTATTATGTTATCCTTACTAATATTATTATTGACTGCTCGGTTTGCGCAGTGGATACGTCAGTGTCTATTGCGCCGGAGGGTGTGGGTTCGATTCCCACGGTTAGAAAATTATGATGTGATGAACATTGCAATTTTCTACTGTCTGGGTGTTAATATCTATAATACGTATGTATTTACAAAAAAGTATGCTTAAGTATGTCTATCAGTTATCTAGTTTCCATAGTACAAGCGTTGCTTAGTTTGGGACTAGATGGCGTTGTGTTAAATGTCCTAGAATATTTATTTATTTATTTATTATTAATGCAAAAGTAACTCTGTCCTAACACCTAAATTTCTAAATCAAATTGGATGAAATGTGGCACGTGTCGTCACAATTCCTAAAATCGCGATGTTGAAATATTTTCGTCGCTAAGCCACTTCCAAACATCAATCCTCGGGGCCTAACGGCCGGCCAGACCTGCGGTTCGGACTGGTCGAGGATCCTCCCGCCTCGTTGGAGCAATAATACCATCCTCCACAGAGATTTTGTACAAAGTTTGTATGAAACTCGTGGAAGGACATATATAAGGACTTTTATCCCGGAAATTTCACGGGAACAGAAGATAAACGCGAGTGAAACCGCGTGCCATTGATATTGTTAATGTGAAAGTAATTCTGTTTGTTTGTAATTGGTCTTACCATTATTCATTTTACTGTAATTTATTGAATTTTTAGTATAGAATAATTGTAGATAAATATTTACTACAAGACTTCTCAAAAACCTTCTATTTGTAACATTATTTTAAGCATAGTGTTAATGATTGTTGGCAGAACTAAAAATAAATAAATAAATAACCTCCACAACAGCTTATTATATTGCAATTAAATGATGATAAAAACATACTTAAACAAAAAAATATCCTCAAAAATGTGTGGAACCTTCGAAATAAAACCCAACTCGGTCTTAACCGTTTCTAAGAGTTTATTGGCGGCAGTTTTTGAGATACAACCCAAATAAACATCCATTTAACCATTTTATCCAGAAAACGGTTATTTTCACGTAAAAATTATTTAATGGGACATTAGGAATAAAAAACGTATTGGTGTGTGAATTTATTTTCTTAAAGGGACATCACATAAAAAAGTCGCTTTCCGCTGTCTGTCTATATTTTTGTTTAAATATTTAAAATTACAAGTTGATTTTGATGCGGGTTTGAAAGTTTAATCATAATCGGTTCAGTAGTTTATACGTGAAAGATTAACAAACATACATACATTACACATACATACCAAATTACCAAATACCATCTTCGTGGAAATAAGTGGAGGTAGACACACAATTTTTGAAACACTCATGAAGACAACTGTCATCTCAGGCTCCCGTGACCACGCTCGATGTAAAGTGCTCGAAACGGGTTAATAATAATGTAAAATAATATATAATACACCGCATTTAAAATTCTTTAAATTTTCATATTTATTTATGTATCAATGCCATAAAAAATGCATATAAAAATGTAGAATAAGTCTGCTGAAAATCAGCGCTGAGCAAAGCTTGTTTTGACAGTATTTGCTGATACTGATGTTTTGATAGAGGTTGTTTTTCTATTATATTTTATACAGGAATCTAGAAAATTTTATCAAGATCGGATTAACGATACTCTGATATAGCCCGACAAACATTAGCAATTACATACAAACATACAGTAAACTTGAAGAAGAACTAATGACGAGTTCCAGAACTATCAAACAGTGAAAATCTCATCACTCTTGGCAAACGCATCTTCATACAAAATGCTCATCGTCATTTCTAGGACTATTTTCTAATCATCAATCAATCAATCATTTACAAAATATTAAGATTGTGTTCGAAACCGGTCTTGTGAATAAATAATTAATATAGTATAGAAAATTAATAACTGTTGAACTAGTGAAGTGTTTTTGTACAAATAAATCAAGAAGCATCCATCAAGAGGTAACAATACAAAATATAAATCATCAATCAATCAACCTTAGTGGTTTCTTGTATGCTGTCCTGTACCTATGTATCTTTTTTTTTTATTAATAAAGATATTAAAAAATCAATCAAATATATAATATTTGAAATCTTTAAATCATATTGATTCTTACCCGATATTTCCGCCCCAAGCCCCAATTCGTCCCACGGGGTGTGCTGTCGTCGTAAACTTGGTCCCCTCCTGAGTTACACTAATATATTTATGGGGCCATACGTTAGAATACCGTAAATTATTGTCTTAAATCAAAATATGGTTTAAAATACACGCATTTTACACTACGACAGAAGGGTAATGTTTTTCGAGTGTATGTTTGTGTGTTTGTCCATTTCTTTGGTACGTCCTACAGCCTAATCGGCTGGACGGATTTTGACAAGTCTCCTCTTGTTGGATTCGATAGAATTGTGGCTATTAAAATTCAAAATGGCACAGGAAAATTAAAAAAAGAAAGGGCCCATCCCCTTTCTTTTTTTTTAAATAACGGAGTCGGAGCTTTTTAAAGATTAATAAAAAAATGAAGTTAAATATAAAAAATAATATATTTTATTCGTTTTAATTTCTTTTTGTTCCATGGGGAAATTAATTTTACGTAACTTTTGTATATCTTTTGTTTAAATTTTTAAGTGTGCTTACAAAAAAATCTGATATGATTTTTACAACTTAAAAATTCTTGTAATGTCCCAGATTAAACTAATAATAGTTTTTTACTAATATTAACTTTTTTTTTAATAAGATGTTTATAATTAACAGCACCGGGCTTTAAAATTAAAAAAAATATAAAAGCAAAAAAATTAAATTAATGAATTATGAGTTAATATTTGTTTTCAGCGCTAAAATTGATT
Organism: Phoebis sennae; assembly: GCA_001586405.1. Lineage (NCBI taxonomy): Eukaryota > Metazoa > Arthropoda > Insecta > Lepidoptera > Pieridae > Phoebis > Phoebis sennae. The sequence goes on along the minus strand of LQNK01002831.1, from coordinate 65,271 downwards.
TTGTATTGTTATATATACAGGGTGTCCCGTAATGAGTGAAGCATCTCTTGGAGGATGATAGCTGAGCTAATAATCTATCAAAAAAACCCAATATATGTCATACGAAAATGTCACTGTTTTTGAGATATTGAGGATTTTGTAATTTTTTTCAAAAATGTTGACCTCGCCCAATGTTTTATATTACTGTGGCCGTAATTCTAATTTATTTTTCATAATTTTTTTACTAAGTTATCTTTATGAGTTGTTTTCTTGGATACATGCATTAGATATTAATAGAAATATAAGACAACAGAAGAAAAAAAATATTTATTTCAAATTTAGTATAGAGTAAAATTTTTAGGTAAGATTTGATAGTCTGTGGTTTAAAAAAAAAGTACTACACTGAGACGGTCAGTGAACTTAAAAACTTCTCTATTTAATAATCAATTTCAAAATGGTATAAAACTTATGGTTTTTCCTATAGCAAAAAAATATTGCAATTTGAAATCAATTTGGGACCTATTTTAATGATACGTCCAGGATGTTACTTAGTATGAAATGTTATTTTTTTACATGAAAAATAAAATTAAATGTTATTATCGGCAATATTAATAAAAATACATAATCTGTAATAATTTTAATAAAAAATATTTATTTATACTTTAGCGTCCAAAAATGAAATATTTCAAAATAATATGATAGTGTTGGTACGGTCTATAAAACGGGAATCGAATCTTGTGCCCTAACCCAGGGGCATCATGCGACGTCTGTAATTTACAACCGCACGTCACTCACATATTAGCCGGTAGGGCTGACACAAGGCAATAAATAAGTATTTTTTTTAATATTTTTTTAAACAACATTTTAAGATTTTATGCAATGAGCATACTGATTATTCAATAAAAAATGTGGCTCACACAATAAAATAACAAATATTTTTTAGAAAATTTTATGATTTTATAAATAGCTTGCAATGATCACACTGATTTTTCCTTATAATTACCTGTGATATATAATAACCATTAATTGGTTTATAAATCTAATTCTAATCTAATAATAAAAGGCGGATATCAAATCCGTTTCACCGATCAATTTTTCTTTAGAGTCGAGTAGATCACCCACTCGACTTGAATACATAATATATGTATATTCTTTGAATACATAATATCATAGTGGTTGTTAAAAAGACTAACTATCGAGTTTCGTGCCGGTATCTTTTCGATACGACTTTACGAACCGGTGGTAAAAAAATGACTATTCATAAGTACTTTGTCGAAAGTTTACACGAATAAAAATATTTTCTAGTCTATAATTTTCACTACGAAAATACAACATTATGATTCAGTGCTCACCTATGATGGACAGTTGTGTGAATATTATGTTATTTTTTGATATTTTATCACCCGTATTCTAATACGTTCCTCGAGCATTCCTCGACTTTACTCAACCTCTGTCAACGAAAATTTACATTCTGAGTCGGAACTCTACTAACTCACGTCGACTCACGTGAAATTGAAACTCATATGAAAATTTCCAAGAAGAAAGTTCAACACCTCCATTCATTTAATCTATTTATTAAAATATTATATTTTATGATATGAATTTTCCATTGAAATAATATTTGACGTAACCTGAGTGGAAGTAAGATTAAGGTAACTTCTTAGAATACGGGTGTTAATTTCTATGTAGTAATCACCATGTAGTACACAATTTTTTCAAAAAATTTTTTTCTCTTTCTTTTTTTTAATTAAAAAAAAGTATAATTTTGAGCAGGGTGCACACCCCTATTCTGGCCATGTTTACGCGGCTCACCTCTGCCGTTTAACCTCTTATTTTATTTATCAGGAGTCGCCTTACGACATTTACATTCCGAATTCGTTGCGGTACCGCTCAAAATTACTACTTAAAGTAGAGTGTGCCAGAATATGTGTATTTACCTTATTTTGGAGTTTGAAAATTTGGAATTCGAGAAAATTTTTCCGTGAGAAAAAAAATGGCAGAAAAAAATTTTTTGGTTACATTTTTGGATATTTCTCAACATTTTTGGATAGTGCATTTAAAATAAAATATAAGTTTACTGATGGAATTCTTGCAAAATAAACTTCCGATGATACTTTTTATGTTACTTCTTGTAATAAATGAATAAATAAATGCCAAGATATATTTACAAACGTGCATTTCCAAATCTTAAAATTTGTCATACCAACTCTACTTCGAAAATCCACAACGTACTGAATTTTGCAATCCACGTAGGCAAAGCTGCGGGCGGAAAACTAGTACTATTTTAATTTTGTGATAGTAAAAAACTCAAATAAGTAAGTTAATTATTTTGTCTACGAAATAAAAATAGACAAATGTATTAATCGATAGGTCATTTGATGAACAATTTTTCGCGCTAATTCTGCTCACAGGACACTAAAAAGGGAAAGATAATAACTTTTGCAAAAAATAGAACAGACTTCCTCACTCTAAAAAGTAGAAAATAACTTTTATTCTATTATTGTTGAAATCTATACAAAGTCAATGTTTTTATTTCTTTTCAATTTAACAACATTTTGTACCTTTTAGAGTGAGCAAGTTGGTTCTATTTCTTGCAAAAAGTTATTATTTATTTATTTGCACCACCTTTTCTCTTTCTACGCAGCTTTCCTCTACTTAACGGTTGTCTGGAAGAGATAGCTCACTAGCTATAAGACTGCCTTCTGCACCAAAATCTCTATATATTATGTACAAAATGTGCAGTAAAGGATTTTTATTGTTATTATTATCCTGGCATACAGTAGATACAGGTTTATAAGAAAGGCTATCAGACGGAAATCCCCTTCCATAGAGTATAAACAAGGAATAGACGTCACAAGCCTCAAATCCAACACATAAGATAATTCAATTACAGTATTATTACCTGAGAACCAATATTTGTGGGTGTTGTAAACTGAGAAAGGGTGAAATGGGGTGGGGTATAAGGTATAAGAGACTAGCGATTTGAACACAAAAGATTTTAAATAAAATACTTTATAAAGGATTTTAAACGCGGTTTATTCAACATTCCTAATCTTTTTCGGTTGTCTGGAAGAGATCGCTGTAAGCGATAAGACCGACACTTGTACCCACTTCTACAGCTATACCTTTTCTTTTTGTATCCTTTCTTTGTGTAGTAAATAATTATTCATTCATTCATTCTTTTACATTATTATTAACGCGACGTTTCAAGCACTTTACAGCGAGTCACGGTTGTTTAATACGGAAAGTACTCGCGTTAAAACATACATAAGAAAATACTATTTAATTTACTAAATATAACGAATATCAAATTTTTAATTTAATTTGTTTTTATTGTACAACTGATTGGGACTGCTGTCTTAATAGTTTCACGTCACAGAGGGGTCCGAACGGAAGACCAGCGCTGGTAACCTTTTCGCACCAATTATGTGCATATGTATTTTTATAATGTTTATCTTTGTAAAATGTTTGTATTTATTTCTGTAAAATGTATGTATGTGCATAGTTGTTGCAAATAAATATTTTTCTTTCTTTCTTTCTTTCAAACGCGTATTATACACTAGCTGTTCGGCACCGCTTCAGTACCATAGCATAATATTATAGCCTACAAACCAAGCTCCACAGTTTTACCCGCATAACTTCTGATTCCGTAGTAATAGAAGACGACAGAGGATAATTCTGCTGAATAACATCTTCAGCAAGAAAGAAGCTCGCACCGGTGTAAGTACCACCTCCCAGCAGAAGACCGGCGTGAAGCAGAATCGCACTGTGTTTCGTACAAGTACGTACCTCTCCCGTACCGTTCTGCTCTTCTCCCAACTTCCTGTCATTTATCCTTCCCTTATCCTCTCCCCTTCCTACAAGCCATCAAGTTGTAGATGTTCATGGGCTGCGGTCAGTCACTTAACATTAAGTGAACTGCATGCCCCACTTGCCTGCTATCACATAAAAAAACTCTGGAATTTAAAGTAGCCTATATGTTATTCTGAACCCTTATCTATATATGTATACTAAGATTTATCATAATCTTTTCATGTTTTTGACAGAGTAACAAACATACATACATCGAAATCTTTCGCATTTATAATATTATTGGGATGTTCATCAGGGAATATTTAGGATTACAATGGTGAAAGATTTCAATCAGACCAGTTAGCTTATTCAATTTAAACAAACTTATAAAATCGCTGTAGCTTATAACTTAATGCTATCGATACATTGATAGCCAACACGGGATAGCATGTCACGACACGTGTTTTTACGAGTGTCGTTTTTACACCGTCGTTTGGGAACCGAGGCGCTGTAATGAATGTACTAACGTGGGCTTACATGATCCTCAAATATACCTTGAATTTAGGAAACGAACAATATGTTTGTTTTTAGCTGGTACAATCTATACTAATATTATAAGGCTGAAGAGTTTGTTTGTTTGAACGCGCTAATCTCAGGAACTACTGGTCCGATTTGAAAAATTGTTTTAGTGTTAGATAGCCCATTTATCGAGGAAGGCTATAGGCTATGTCATCCCGATAGTCCCACGGGAGCGAAGCCCTAGGGAGCACCTAGTTTGGAATATATTTGTATTTATTTAAAGACCAATAGTTTTTCAGATACGCCATAAAAACTATAATAAGTAAATCTTCCGGCTAAACAAAGATAAAAATTAATTTATGGGTCAAGGATGATTGTATAACAGGATTCCCTGAAGCGTTTAATATCACTAAATTAAAAATTTACGGCAAAAATGTTTTAGTTTAGATATCGTATTATAATATTGATGAATACGTGGATGATATCAATAATTTCCCTAATTGAAAATAGTTGATTTAAAATAATAATAAAAATAGCAATAAAGATCACAAATAGGCATATTGTTTGAATTTTTAATTTGATGCACTTAAAACAATAAAATAAGCCACTTTCAAATCGGCACTGTTTTCGTATTTGAATAATAATATTATTGAATCTTTACAACACAGATTACAGAATAATACCCATATTCTAAGAAGTTACCTTAATTTTACTTCCACTCAGGTACATCAAATATGACGTATGACAAATTTCAATCGAAAATTCGTGATTGAAATAACAATAAAAATACAATATTTTAATAAATAGATCGAAGTAACGGATGGAAGTGTTAAATTTACTTCTGCAAAATTTTCTTAACGTGAGTGGCCGTGAGTTTCTGACTCAGAATGTAAATTTTCGTTGACAGAGGTTGAGTGAAGTCGAGGAATGCTCGAGATACGTATCATAATACGGTTGTAGAGGCAGATGGAGTGTGCCAAAGACTCTAGTGACGCTATCTACGTACGCAAAACACACGTTGAAAAAAAATCTCGAAGCCCTTGTGACAAGTTACGTCAATCTAGACGAATTTTTTTTATTTACTTTTGAATTTTGTATTTGCTTTGCGACGTCGTACTTTTGAATTTTGTATTTGCTTTTCGACGTCGTACTTTTGAATTTTGTATTTGCTTTTCGACGTAGACAAACATTTTTTTATTTACTTTTGAATTTTGTATTTGCTTTCCGACGTCGAGTATTCTATTGTATGCTGTTCGAATTTTGAGTTATATTCCGTTTTGGTATAAGTACTTATTTTTTTCATTTAATCATTACTAAATATAAAATACTGTTCTGCTTGCTTCGTTCCTGAAGCATAATGTTATATATGTTGCCTATAAAATATAGCTTATGTTAGCTTTCGAATGGTGAAAGAATGTTTAAGCTCAAAAACTACTGGACCGATTTTAAACATTCCATATTACATTCATTACTTTCACGTATTATAAAGAGGAAAATTTTGTTCGTTAATTTTCCTCTTTATAATATTATTGTAGATTTAAAAGCTAATTTTCCACACTAATCTCCTTCACGTAAGCTGTAAGGAGAGAAAGGTAGGTTTAAAAGTGTAAAAATGTGCTGTTCGAAATTTAAATTTAAATTTGATATTCTCAGACGTGCAATTCGACATTTAAATTAATTTTAACCATTTTAATATTCTTAAATGTGCAATTCGAAATTTGAATTAAATTCGGCCATTTTAATTTCGTCAACACATACAACAATAAATTCGAATTTTGAAATTGTTTAGTATTTATTGGTTTATTTACATCAATCCTAGCCCAATTGGATCAAGGAAATTTTGAATTCAATTCGTTTACAATTTTACCCCACGTACTGTGAGCAAAATCGCGTGTAAAACTTGTAGTTGTGTCGTGGATATGACGATCCATCCCCAGTTGAGTCATGCTCTAATTGCTGAGGGCTCGTGCAGCACGGGACGGTGTTATGCAATTATAACCATTTTTTTTACCTTTTTTTTATTAAATCAGACAAAAATCTTACACTTTACTTATATAGATGGGAAACATAGATTATGCAATCATAACCGATCTTTACCTTTTATTTTTTATCATGCAATTATACATATAGTATAATCTTGTGTTTCTTTTAACGCGAGTAAATTCCATTTTTAATAAAATCATTCCATTATTTTACATTATTATTTAATATGCAATTATAACCAATATTTTACCCTTTTTATTTTTTTTTAATCAGGCAACATCATACACTTGCACTTTATTTACATAGATGGGAAATTTAGATATTATGCAACTATGACTAATTTTTCTTTACCTTTTCATTATTGTTTTTTAATCAGCCAACAATCACATACACTTTACATAATAAATAGGAAACACATACGTAATAAGTGAAGCATCTCTTGGGGGATGATAGCTGAGCTAATAATCTATCAAAAAAAAACAGTATAGATCATACGAAAATATCACTGTTTTTGAGATATTGAGGATTTTGTAGTTTTTTTCAAAAATGTTGACCTCGCCCAATGTTTTATATTAATTACTGTAAATTTTTTTTTGTAAATTTTTTTACTAAGTTTTCTTTAAGAGTTGCTTAAATGGTATTTTTTCATAGTAAAAATAGTATTGAATGTTATTATTCAGGTCAATCAATATGTGTATAAATGCATAAACCTTCATGAAATTTAATGTTCACTTTTATAATATGCCATTAAAATATTGACCTATTTCTCCAACATTCCCGTATACTAATCTATGAAAATATTATTTTATTAATTATAAAAAAATCAAATTTAAAACAATTACTTTTGGGCCAAATTTTAGCTACGATGGCCAAACTCATCAGGGACTTACCAACCTCGCGGGAGATATCCTAGTCCACAATTATTTAGCTATCGAAGGTGATAGGTGTAGAGGAAGTTGAATTCAAATTGCTAGCTATTTCTATAGTAGACTGTGGCACATCATGTAGAATACAAGATTTACGACGCCATAGTACAACTGAACTTTTTCACTTACAGAAGAGGTAGACAAATAATTCTAAGCTTTGTAAAAAAAAACAATAATAATTTAGTTACAATAAAATCAAAAACTGCATATTTATTTCTAAATGATTACCTCCTACATACAACCATCCAAAAAGCGTTGAAATACCACGCTTTTAAAACCATTTAACGTGAAAATCGGCGATTGTGGATTGAATATAAATAAATACGTTTTATTGCAAATACGGGCTGTTAGTATTGTGGAGGAGTAAAAACTTTATATATTGTACATGTTTGACATATCGTGTTAAACTGAATATTTAATATACCCGTGTGACGACGGGATAGAATACATGTGTCGCCACCCCATTTTTACCCATGGGTACGAAGCGACAGAGGGTAATTCTGCTGCATAACATCTTCAGCAATAAAAGAGTGGGAGCTGAGCATTGCACGATTGGGCCAAGCTCGCACCGGTGTAAGAACCACCTCCCAGCAGATCGGCGTGAAGCAGTGTTGCACTGTGTTTCATACTGTGCGCAGGTGCCCGGAGGCCTGTATTCCCATTCCATTCCTCTCCCATATTGTTCTACTCTTCTCCCAATATCCCATCATTTATCCTCGTCCTATCCCCTTCCTTAAAGACTACAAGGCATCTTTGCTGTTGAAGATGTTCCTGGGCTGCGGTCAGTCACATAACATCAGGTGAACCGCATATGTTTGTCTTTTGCCTAAAAGAATCAGCATTAGAAATCTGAATCTTTACTGAGTGATATATTTAATGTTATATAACAATACTTGCGTTTATTTCGGGGTCTATAGATTCAATATACCTACCTACCCAGATTTTAATCTATGCTAATATTATAAAGCTTCTTCCGGCAACGTTCTTGTGTTGCCCCTAACAACGCAAGTAACACTTTATTTTATGCACCAGTAGTACTTAATAATATCTATTACTAGCTGCGCCCCAGGGCTTCGCTCCCGTGGGAATATCCCGATATAATATATGTATATCCTATAGCCTTCCTCGATAAATGCGCTATCTATCACTAAAAAAAAATTTCGAATCGGACCAGTAGTTCCTGAGATTAGCGCGTTCAAACAAACAAACAAACTCTTCAGCTTAATAATATTAGTATAGATTATTGTTAACCCGATATTTAATATCCGTCATATAGACGGTATAATATTAGTAAGAATTGCCTGGTAGAGATCACTACTAAGTGATAAGGCCACCTAATGTGCTGTACTGTGTAAACCAACATTTTAACTCACAATTATGTATCTTTACAGTACATCAATGAAAGAAATAAATAAAAATAAATGCTATGGGGACGAAGCCGCATGACAGCTAGTATACAAGGGGAAAAGCAAGATTAAATAATTTGAATATACGTCTCCTCATTCCTCAAAAACACAGTTGAAATAAGGGAAATTGTGTAAATATTTACGTCGGGTCAAGAATCACGTCTAAAATTTCAATGATCTCTCAAAATGCATAATTTTTATGTTAATTGTATTCAAGTGACAACAACAGAGGGGTGGCTTACACAGATTATTTAAACTCGAGTTAACTTTAATGGTTTAAACTGTAGTAATACTAGCTTATTCAAGCGACTTCGATCACGTTACATTAAGACTGGAGCAGTAATGCTCTAATTTTCAAAATAGATATATTTGACAAATATTTTAGCATCTATGTACGACCAAAACTCATCTATTTAATATTTTTAGGATTTTTAACGCGGATATACATGAATTATTTAAAATTCTTTCAAAAGTACTTTATTTAATGGGGAAAGTACTCGCGTTAAAACAAACACAAGAAAATATTAAGATAAAATTATTGATGGGTATTGTCTAGTTTTGTAGTTTACCACGTCCAAACAAAAAAAAACAAATAATAAAATAGGTGTATTCTTTTATATTTTATATTAATTTGGTAGAAAATTTGTAGGGATATAGCTTAGAACCAGGAGGAAATAGGATACTTTTATCCCGGACATCCTACGGGAACGGGCTATACACTCGGGTGAAACCGCGGGACCATGCTAGCAATGCTAACAACCCGATTGGCGCAGTGGTTCAGCAATGGTCTATTGCGCCGGAGGGTGTGGGTTCGATCCCCACGAGTAGAAAATTATATGATGAACATTGTAATTTTCTACTGTCTGGTTGTTAAGTTATCTATAGTATGTATGTATTTACAAAAAAAAGTATGTATAAGTATGTCTATCAGTCATCTACTTTACATAATACAAGCTTTGTTTGGGACTAGATGGCGTTGTGTTAAATGTCCAGGAATATTTATTTATATATTTAATAAATCTATATCTATATGTATATAAAACAAAGTCGAATTTATTACAACACTTATAACTCGAGATCTGCTATATAGATATATAAATATAAATATTCTTAAATAAAAACTCATACAATGGATAAAACAGCCCCCATAACAGCTGTCACAGATTATAATATTATTCCTGTCGACTGAAATCTTACATTGTTTTGCATTTAATCTTATTTATCCTTTTTGTTATCTGTGGCGTCTTAGGGAATGAACGCACTTCAATGCAAGAAAATGTTTAATCTATACTTATATTTTGGTGAAGAATTTGTTTGTTTAAACGTGCTAGTCTCGGGAATTTTAATAATTCTAATTAATAGAACAGAACATTATAATATTTTATAGAAATGAAAATCTTTTTTGACTGTTTTGACTCTTGAAGTTCTAGTACATGGTCTACCTAGCTTAGGCTCCTGTCTCCCACTCTTATGCTGCTGAGTTTAGTTCTAAGGTTTAGATTAGTATTTGGGAGAAATAAATACATTCTTTTTTATTTTTTTACACTATTTCCACATCTATACATATAATAAAACAGTAACCAAACCATTTCTGTACATTGAATATTTTTCAAAAAGAGTAATTGGTATGCAATATGTATGTTCTATAGATACCATAACCATGGTTAGAATTTTTTTTTTCTGTTTGTCTGTTTGTCTGTTTGTCTGTTTGTCTGTTTATCTGTTTGTCTGTTTGTCTGTTTGTCTGTTTGTCTGTTTGTCTGTTTGTCTGTTTATCTGTTTGCAATCACGTAAAAACGACTGGGCAGTTTTTGATAAAATTTCACATGCTGATAGACCATGCATTAGGTGCAACTTATTGGCTACATTTTATTTGAAAAAAATAATTTTAGGGATGGCTCTCCATACATCTAAACGGAGGGTAAAAAAATAAATTCGCGAACACATCATTGAATGAGGTGTCATTAGATAGGTCTTTAAAAATGAAATAGAGGTTACTAATCGCGTTTTTTGCTAAATTAGATATTTTTTGAGATATACGCTTCTAAAGTCGTGATAATGTCATACCACGTGACAATGTGAGATTTTGGTTGACTTGCGGTCATGTCTTTTTTACTCTTAACGTGTAGATATGGTAAAAACACTCAATATATTTTTCAACAACCTTCAAAAAATAACTAACTCTCCGCCCGCGGCTTCACTCGCGTGGGCTACAATTTTCTTTATTTTGAAGAGGCACTGTGAGATTTTGGTAATACCTATTTCCATATAAAAATTATAAAAAAACACTATAGATATGCGCAAAGATCAGCGGTCCTGCGACCGTAATTTTTTAAAACTTTTGTTGTGCGCCTCTAAAAAATACAGAAATTAGTAGTCCACGCGTGCGAAGCCGCGGGCGGAAAGCTAGTTTATTAATATACTTTATTAAATTTACAGCCGGTTTCGAACAATCATCGTTAGTCAGGTAGTCCGAAACCGGTTGTAAATTTAATAAAGTCTATTAATAAATGTAGAAATAGTGTAAAAAAAAGTTTCAGTTCTATAAAATATTATTATAAAATGCATTTCTATCAAGAAGTGACAATACACTCTATCGAGAATAGATAATTTTTATTCAACATAAATATACAACCAAAATCGTTAGACATCAGCTCAAATAGGAAATACACAATACACAAATCACATAATAGATAGACAGATAAATATTTTTTTTATTCATAGAGCAGATTCATTTTTTCTTTTTTTTTTTATTAAAGATTATAAGTAGTAGAAGAGACTTCCTACTTAGTTTTAAAGAAAACCTGTGTTAGGAGAACCCGGTCTTCCTTAATTAAAATCTATTAAAATTATAAGTAGAAATCAAATGTGTATGTAAAATTAGTGTAGTGTGTGTGTGTGTGTATCTGTGTGTTTTTTGTGTATGTGAATGTACGTGTATGTATTTGTTTGTTTGAGCTGTTAGAATTTATAATATGTAGTGTATTTTGTGTAAATCTGTCGTTGTGTGTGTAATGAATGTACATTACACACACAACGACAGATTTACACAAAATAGACATTACACAGAATAAAGTTGTAAAGGTGTATTGTGTTCTATGAAAAGGCCCTAGCTCAAGATGCCTTGGTCAATTGACCAAGGCTCTGGTATTCTGCTACGCTTAAGGGAAAGGAGGTGCACTAAGTAAAAGAAAAAGGTAAGGAATAATAGAATAAAGTACATATAAAATAATAGAAGGCAAGTACTAAATGATAATACAAATAACTGACAAATGTATAAAAAGTTATATAAATATCGACATCGAATTAGAAACCTCAAATATAACAATATTTCTCCACTATTTAATGGATGTTATCATACATAAACCTTCCTCTTGAATCAGTCTATCTATTAAAAAACCGCATTAAAATCCGTTGCGTAGTTTTATAGATTTAAGCATACAAAGGGACATAGGGACAGAGAAAGCGACTTTGTTTTATACTTTTAGTGATTACATAACGCTACGGAAGTAGACATTAATTATACGTAAAATCTTGCTCAAGAATCACACTATCTATTCGTGAACACCGTACCAAAACCCAATTTGAGTTTTTCGCGTTCACATGTAAGATATTTTTGATAGATGGGTTACTTTAGTAAAATGCATATATATTATGATCATTGCTGACTGATGGTTGGTTCAGTGGTTATTCGTCTGAGGTTACAACCTAGAGGCCCCGGGTCGATCCCTAGTGGATAAAATGTCTTGGTCTGGCAGAGCATAGAAGGCTCATCATACTTGCCTCTAAATAAAAACCAATCAGTGTAACGGAATTAATATCCACTCCCCAATAGGGGACACGGGTCTACACGCAATCCTACTGATATTATTAATACCAAGATTTCTGAGGACGTATGTATGTTTTTTTTTTACAGCGGGCAGGCGGCGCATGCGGTTCACCTGATGAACACGCAGCCCATGAACACCAAAGTGTCAGAGATGCTTTGCTGGCTTGAGATTTTAAGCACTAGGATTACTCTCTTACGACACTCACCGGTATAAATAGAAAGAAAGAAAGAAACATTTATTTCGACACACACATAATACACAATATACAATCACATGCAAACAAAAAATAGAAAGAGACGATAGAAGGCATTAAAAAAGAAAGAAACATAAAAAAACACTAAATAAATATGAGTGTGCCAGTGAAATCTGTATAGTGAGTCAATGCGTGCCGAAAACGGAAAACCACTGTGTGTCTGTGTCTAAAAGAAGACACAGAACTGATTTTCAGTGGTTCCCAAATTTAAGTTGACGTTTGAAGTCCACAGCAATAAACATAAAAAAATAAGAGATATAATAATTAAGATAATATATATAACCGAACACAATAGGGTGGCACAACATGTATTCCAACCCGTCGCCAAACGAGTATGTTCGTTTGTCACTCTTTCACGCAACAAATACAAAACCGATTGTGATAAAACTTGGTACTCACATAGGTAAGGATCCAGAATACCATATAGGCTACTTCCCATCCCGGAATTCTTACGGAATTCGAAATTACATACGCGGCTGAAATTGCGGGGCGTGACTAGTAAGATCTATCTTACCTACCGTGCCTTTAACTATTTCCAATTTAACAAGAAGTTGCACCGACTTTGTATAGATTTAAACAAAGATAAAATAAAAATTATTTTCTACTTTTTAGAGAGAGAAAGTCGATTCTATTTTTTGGCAACGAATTATTGCTGGACGGAGTCGCAGTTAGTAGCTTGTTTAGCTAAAATGGTTTTGATGGACTTCAAAATATTTGTCTATCTTAGCCAGGAGAAATCTAGACAATCGTAGACATTTAGGCATTTAGCTTTAGGTCCAACGAATCTAGAATATTTGTCAAAATAACAGTAGATTAAAGTATCAAATTCAGATAAAGAATTACAAATAAATTGAGGGATTTTTGGGATTGGTAAAATGATGTTTTTAAGAGGATTATAGGCGTAACTTCACGACCGATTTTAAACTTCTTTGATTATTAAATACCTATATACAGTCTTCACTGAGTGACATAGTGATCTATGAACGCACAGCCCAATCAACTGGACCGATTGGGCTGAAATTTGGCATGCAGGTAGATGTTATGACGCAGGCATCCGCTAAGAAAGGATTTTGGTCAAATCCTAGGGGAACATGGAAAACAGATATTCACAGGCGAAACCACGGGGTACAGCTACCGATATCTGTCATGGTGGCTAATCTCAATAACGACTATCTAGGTATGCAGGGGATTATAGTGCACAAGTATGTGCGCAAACACAGGTGCACTCTCTATTCCATCACTCTCATAACCCGATGGGATGGCAGACCGACACGACTGGACAAAGATCAGGCGCAGGACCGATGGCTTTACGTGCTCTCCGAGGCACGGGGGTGTTCCAACACCGCCAACTCCTAGATTGAGACTATTTTTATTAGAACAATCTCCATAAAATTTTTTGGCCCCCAGGATTTGAAACCAAGACCCCTCGATCTGTAGTCAAATATGCAACCTCTAGACCAACGAGGCAGTCACTTAGAAAGAAAGAAAGAAAGAAAAAACATTTATTTCAAGAATACTTAGGTACACTAAAAATAATAATAATAAAGTCTAAAAAACAGTAAAATAAAATTAAAATCAAAAAACAAGGCAAGAAGAGGAAAAAATACCCATGAAAAAGGTAGGCAGTGTATTCTTGGAAAAGGGTGTCCACTCATAAGCCGTGATGATTATCATGCACGGCGCTGATTTTCAGGGCACCCTATTAGAGCAAGAACCCATGGCCGCCAGACCTTCGTCCTTTGCGTCATAAATAAAGTTATGTAATTTTTCACATGGCTGATAAATTGATAATTTAGTCTAAAATTTTTAATATTTAAAGTTTTAAAAATTTTAATTAATAAAATTTCGTGATAAACTCGAAAACAAAAATCAGTAGACAATTCTTAATAAACAACATCTGATACGCAATACTCACTCACTCCACGCTCTCACAACTTCCACTGAATTCATGGCGTCTGGCAGCATGATAGAACCCTCCAAACTGTCTGGCTACTGAGAAAACATCATTTTATAGTGTTTCAAATCATCATCATCATCATCATTGGCCTATACGTCTATTGCAGACGATTATGGGCGTTATGGCTGGACAGAACAGTGTTTTTTATGCCTTAACAGACACCTACAACTTCTGCTTACTTCTCCTGTCAGGCCTGTGGAAGGATATGCCATTCACGCATCGGGCTGTTAAGTGTTTCAAATAACATATATAAAATCCAGATTTTATGATTTAACGAAAGTAGAACTATAAATTATCATATTTTAAGGGTGTCTGGCGGGGGGTTACAACCATACTAAGTGTCTGGCAATGAATAACGCGAATTTTGATATTATTACGAATAAAATATCAAAAATCGAGTATTATAGATTAACACTGTCTGTCTATCACCAGGGTGTATATCATAAATCGTGATAGCTAGAAAGCTTAAATTTTCACAAATAATGTATTTCCGTTGCCGCTATAACGACCAATACTCAAAATCATTATTTGGCGCAGGATTCGCTGAGCGGCTGCCCTATTTGTCATGCACACTCCCGTACAGCACCTCTTCATATCCGTTATGTTTGTTTTGTGGTAACTGTGTGTGTTTGCCAAATAAAATATTTTCTTTCTTTCTTTCTTTCAAAATTAAAAAAAAAATAAGTAGGGCTTGGCCGGTTTTTATATTAATTAATGGAAATATTTTTCAGTCTATGGACTCAAAAGGTATTTGAAATTGTTTGTGGTAGTTTTTTAATGAATAAATGTTACTGCAGACATTTTACGGGTATTTTAACATAACCGTCATGATTCCTTTGATACACTTAGCGCCATCTAACGGCGAGTAGTATTACACGAATTTCGTAAATTATTTTACTTGAAATATTAAAGGACTTTCTACTTACCCTATAAATATTATAAATGCGAAAGTTTGTGGTGTGTATGTATGTATATATAGTTAAGATTTCAGAATAACACATATGTAACTTTTAATCCCGCGTTCACCTGCGTAATTTCTGATCCCGTGCTTACTTATATGAATACCAAGTTTCATCATAATCGGTTCAGTAGTTTACATACAGACAGACATACTCACAAAAAATCACGATTCACCTTGCCTGTATTTTTTTAAGTATGTTGTGTTTATTTATAGAAAGATATTTCTTGTTTCATTTAACATGGTATATTCTAGAGAAAAATTAAGCAATTATTAGAAGTACTCACTTAAGAATCGGATGATAATATAATATATATTTTGAGTTATCTCAGCACGAGAAAACTCATTAAATAATAGTTTCAGTCTTATATTGATTCACCTCCGACCTCCGAAACGGTCCGAAACCGTCGGCCTTAATCCGATGTTTACAATATTAAAAGTGAGTAAAAACCGTGAACAATATAATTAGTTTCAGTCTTCTTTCTTTTATCAGACAAGAAATTAAATTTCAATAGTATGTTAAGAAATTAAGAATATGAAAAATAAATATCCCTGGACATTCAACACAACGCCATCTAGTCCCAACCTAAGCAAAACTTGCATTATGGAAACTAGACAACTGATACACATACTCAAACATACTTTTTTTGTAAATACAAACTATAGGCAAATCAACACCCAGACACTAAAAAATTACAATGTTCATCACAGCATATTTTTTTACTCGTGGGGATCGAACCTACATTCACCGGCGCAATAGACCATTGCATTGTATCCACTGCACCAATCGGGTCGTCAAATTATATTGATTACAAGAACTGGAAAACAAACTTTTTGCCAAAAATCAACTCATTTATTTATACTAAAATTACAAAATAAAAATGTATTTTATATTTGAACTAAATAAATAATAAATAAGTATTCTCGGACATTTAACTCAACGACATCTAGTCCCAATCTAAGCAAAGCTTGTACTATAGAATCTAGGTAGCTGATAGACATACACATACTTTTTTGTCGATACAAACATAGTATATTTAAATGAAAACCCAGACAGTAGAAAATTACAATGTTCATCACATCATAATTTCCTACCCGTGGGAATCGAACCCACACCATCTGGCGCAATAGACACTGACGTTTCTATTGCGCCGACCGAGCAGTCATTAATCATATTTTTTAAAAGCGCCATCTGTTTGCAGAAATTATGAAATAGTTATACCTTTAGTAAGGATACTCTTAAGGGTTACATTTTATTTACGTCTTACATGTATAAAGGGCACTTTTTACAAAATTCTATGGACAAAAACATACATATAAATAGCCAGCATTTGTTGTTTCTCCTTGACTTCGGCCGTGCTATATAATCCATGTTTTACATGAACCTTCCTCTTAAATTGGTATATCCTTAAATAACTGCAATAAAATTTAATAAACAAATAAAAACATGTCACAACTGAGCTAGTGAGAAGACTGAAAAAGACAAGGTTTGGTCTTTTTCAGTCTTTTTGAGTTTCTCTAGTGCAGTTTAAAATAAAAATAGTGACAGTGAACTATTTCCTCGAAGCATATGAACGAAGTGACTTCCCCTTAACAGACACTAAGCAAGTGACAGTGGACACTATCTTAGAATATTTTTATTGTAGCAATTTAGGTTAGAAAATAATTACTTATTAGTCTTGTAGACTAGATTGTAATTAGATTATGGTACTAAGTTATTTTAGGACCCTATTCAATATAAAAAAAAGAAATCAAGAAGAAAGAATACATTTGTGAACTTATAAATTTTATAAATATATTATCTAGCGACAAAAGACAGCAGGCTTAGCTTGTGCTGGCAAGGAAATCTCGAACAAATTTTGAGGTTATTACAATTCTCCGGTATTTATTTTTAAAACAAATATCAAACAAAAAAAAAATATTATGATTAGTTCAGATTTAACTGGATTTAATGCGAGAGCACTGGCTTGAGCCCAATCATAGACTTTATCCAGATCATTGTTAATTTTACTTGTAGCTACTATAGTTACAGCCAGATCTAAAGACAAATACATCTGAGTATCGTCCGCATATGAATGAATTTTGCAGTGCTCAAAAACTCCAACCAGGTCCACAGTATATATCGCGAATAGTATTGGACTTAATATTGAGCCTTGCGGTACTCCACGTTTGGTTATATCTGTACTTGAAATTGCTGCCATTCCTTGCGTTTCCTGTAACTCAACATACTGACTTCTGTCATGTAAAAGTGATGCAAACCAATCGCAATCTCCATCTGTGAGACCATAGTACCGTAATTGTGCAAGCATCAAGTCAATATTTAAACAATCAAAGGTACGTGTAAAATCTAATAAGGCAGGAAAGGTGCATTTACCAGTATCGGAAGCAACAAGTATTTATCCAATACATGAGCTAGCGCAGTAGCTGTATCATGCTATTATGCTCGCGATTTTCCACTGATTAAGTACTCTATTTGTGGTAAAACTTTTTTTTATTAAAAACGTTAAAATTGTTAGTGTACGTAGCAGCGTCATTTTTAACATGTTAGTAGTTATTGTATCATTCCCATAAGACTCGGCTGGCGCAGTGGATACGTCAGTGTCTATTTCGCCGGAGGGTGTGGGTTCGATTCCCACGGGTAGAAAATTATGATGTGATGAACATTGTAATTTTCTACTGTCTGTGTGGTAATATCTATAATATGTATGTATTGACAAAAAAAAGTATGTTTAAGTATGTCTATCAGTTATCTAGTTTCCATAGTACAAGCGTTGCTTAATTTGGGACTAGATGGCGTTGTGTAAAATGTCCGAGAATATTTATATTTATTTATTTATTCCCATAAGCGTTTGATTTAATACTATTAACCGTCTTTAAATAGTTGTATAGTTTTGAAAATCTATGCAAAATATATGCCGAGAACTAGAACCATTTTTTGGGGTGGTGTGTTGCTAACATCATTACGATATTGCCCTTGAAGATACAAAACGCGTATATTTGGAATGCAGTGTACTTCAGAAGATTAACAGCGTAGGCATATCGCCTATAGCCTATAGCCCCCTCATGAACCTATCGCAATCAGAAATATTAATCCATCCGGCATATTGAAGATAAGATTTATTTCTAAGATTTATTTCTATTTTGATTGTTTTATATACAGGGTGTCCCGTAATAAGTGAACAATCTTTGCGGAGAATACAGATCAGCAAAATAATGTTATACAAAAGTAACAGGTTAAGATATTAACTAGTTTATTTTTTATAAAATATTCACCGTACATAATGTTTCAGGTTATCTATTTATATAAAACTCATAGATGACTGACTGACTTATTAACCTATCAACGCACTATCACTTTCGATTGTAACATTAATAAGTATATCTACGGAATATAGTACAACATTAAGAATCATATTTACTGTGAA
>LQNK01002831.1:25664-46130 GCA_001586405.1 Phoebis sennae | reverse complement strand
ATAATTTTATAACCATGAATAGTGACACTTTTGTTATATTTAATTTAGAATAAACATACTTCGAACTTCAACATTTGACGAGATATATTTTCAAACGTAGTTTCTAAATCTTAAAAATTGTCATACCATCTCTACTTCGAAAATTCACAAAGTACAGAATTTTGTAGTCCACGCGGGTGAAACCGTAATAAGATATAATCTGTAATGTGACACATTTAGTACAAATGTTGTTTTACTGACTACGGGACACCCTGTATAAATCTACCTATAGCATAATACAGGATAATTTAGAGGGAAAAATAAGATTTAAAAACAATAGGATTAAAACAATCTTGATTAAATATTTGCGCCGGCAAGTGGCAAAATGATAAGTAAATGGGATATACATAAGTTATATATATGACGGATTAGAGATAATTAATAATTTCATATTAATTTCTAAGTAGTTCCTATTGTTTTAATTTCATTTATGTTACTGATAACATTGAATCAGAGCGGGTAACTCGAATAGGCTAGTAGACGTCATGACGGATGATGCCTACGAATCCATTTTAATTACAATTATTTGTCTCTTAAATTGAAAGATTGTAAACTAATGAAGTAAAAGACATTGGACTATACGATCATACTTTTATTTTGTATCAATTCATGTCGCTATCACGCCCACAATTCGATGTACAAAATGGACGCTAGCAAAGACCGTAATGAGGCCTATGACGCTCCTACATATATATAAGTTGTGTTATTGAAGTGGGTTTTCAAGGCCAAATCCTGAAAGAGTGAGAATAAGAAATATCAAAAAAATTCGCGTCCGATTTTGACTTTGATATTATGTTTTTATGTTAAAACAGGCAAGCGGTGCATGCGGTTCACCTAATGTTAAGTGACTGACCGCAGCCCATGAACATCTACAACATCTAAGTGTCGCAGTTGCCTTGCCGGCTTGAATTATTAATGGGAAATTGAGATAGGAGTAAAAGAGGATAGGAGAGCAATAGGATGGGAATACAGGCCTCTCGACATTCGCTCACCGCAGTGCAAGACTGCTGGAGCACTGGACGGACTGCTGCTCCGCTGGAGGGTGGTAATTACACCGGTGCGAGCTTGGCCCAATTGTGAAATGCTTGGCTCCCAATCTTTTATTGCTGAAGATATTATCCAGCAGAATCATCCTCAGTCGCCTTTTATAACACCCACGGGTAGATATGGGTAGATCACATGTATTCTGAACCGACACAAGGTGAATGAAGGTAAAAAATATGAACTAAAGTAAGCAAAGTGAACAACATATACAAGATTTACTTCCGTACTTCTCTTTTTTGTGGTCAGAAAAATAAAAATATTCAGCGATATTATTTTAAGCTAAGCAAAGCTTGTTCTATGGAAACTAGATAACTGATAGGCGTGCATAAACACAATTTTTTTGTAGATACATATTATTTAAAAATGACAGTAGACAGTAGACAATTAAAATGTTCATTAAATCATAATTGTTGAGGGGATCGAACTTACACCCGCCGGTGGAATGGTGTATTGCCATATAGTGTCGCACCACTGCGCAAATAGTATCATCCAAAAGTTATTAATTTTTTTTGCTGCTGCTGCAAATCCAACCTAAAACGGTGGGGCTTCTTTGACGGTGATGATAAATGTATCTGCGGTGCACCCCATCAAACAATGGAACATCTTATCGTGTGGTCTATGTACATCTGCCTGCGCCATGAATGATCTTTTTGAGGCTAATGTCGCTGCGGTAAAGGTCGCAAATTTTTGGAAGGATGTATTGTGATGTCATCGACCCGAAAAGAAAGAAGAAGTTATTAATTTTCTTTTAAATATTCCTCATTGATTCTATTTCACCCAGAAACCACACTTAAAAGCTCTACCCGTATACTTAAAAGATACCTCATATAACCCTACTAATATTTTAAATGTGAAAGTTTGTGAGGGTGTATGTCTGTACGCACAAACTAGAATTTTGCATAGACAATGCATGTCTATCAGTTAAAAGTAGCATGTTTGTATGTTTGTTTCTCTTTCACACATAAACTAGAAACTTTGTATACATAGATATAAGAGTTCAGACTAACATAAAGGCTCCTTTTAATGACATGCATAAACACATTTTTTAACCCCGGAATTGCCACGGGATCAGAAAGTAAAACCGCGGGGCGCGGCTTGTATACTATATTGATAGCTTTTGTTTTCACCGATAGGTTGTGTGACTGAGAAAGTGTCAATCATTATGGTTTTATGAAAATGACTAAATTCTACGAAGATACACTAATAATTATTTAAAAACTAGATATAGCGGTTTCTCTCCGGTGGCATAATGTTATTATCCTACGGGATAATATAATGTTGTTATATTATAACCTATGTTCATCTATACTAATATTATAAAGCTGAAGAGTTTGTTTGTTTGTTTGTTTGAACGCGCTAATCTCAGAAACTACTGGTCCAATTTGAAAAATTGTTTTAGTGTTAGATAGCCCATTTATCGAGGAAGGCTATAGGCTATATATCATCCCGATATTCCCACGAGAGCGAAGCCCTGGTGCGCAGCTAGTCAAAGATAAATGTAGGATTCCAATGGTAAAAGCACTTTTCAAATCGTTAGTAGCACTAAAAGTTTTAGAGCCTATTAATAAAAAAAAAAACAAAAAATTAAATCTATTTTTTTATAATATTAGTCGAGATAAGTGTAATACCCTGACACTTGAAATGTTAACTACCGTCATGGTGGCCAATCACAATAAAGACTAACCAACATGCAGAAGTTATTATTTGCGTTTATAAGCAAATACGCGTTAAATGCGTGAAAACATACAAGTCTCTTTCATTCTGAGAGTATATTAATATTTAAAATAGAATTATTGGAATTATATAAACATGAACAGTGATACTTTTGATATATTTCATTAAGGATATAATTTGGACTTAAAAAAAAACAGTTATTAAATCTCAATTATTGGATAGTTCTTTTAAAATAAAAGTAGAAGTTTATTAATGGGGTTTTTTTCAAAAATTAAGTGTTGACAAGATATATTTACAGAAAAACGTTTCTAAATCGTATAAATTGTCATACCACCAAGTACAGAATTTTGTATTCCACGCGGCCTAAGCCTCAGGCGGAAAGCTAGTTTATATTATTATAAAAGCGAACTTTTAAATATAAATAAACATGCTTTTAAAAGCATGTTTTTATGATTTTATAAACATGTTTATTTATTTTTAAAAGCACGCGCGTATCGGTAATAAAGGTAAAAAGTGACAAATCGTCTGGGGTAAGTTGCTTTTTTAGCCACGGTGAGCGCTGCGGTCGATTCGGGTTCTCCCACCACCTACTTTGCACCTAGCGAATAATGCCACAAATATCCTGACTTTTACACACGACATACGCCGCAACATCATTAATAAAAATTCAAGTGTATTTTATGTATCCATTTGTTTGCAAATGTGTTGATTGATGTTCTATACTGAGTACTTGTAATTGTGTATATCATTAATCAATGTTTTTTTCTTTTCTTTCTTTCCTTCTAATATTGATAGTATAAGTTTGGGCCCAAGACACTTCCTTGTGGAGCTCCATATGTCACCTATAGTTTGTTGCTCTTCAAAATCGTCACGTTACGTGCCAAATAACGTATACAAAGTCATGCAACCTATTTTAAATAAACGTAACAACGATAACAACAAAAACTATTCACAAATCTAATCCTAAATTAGATTATGTTTATCAAACACATCACAAGATTCGCTTGATAATCAAAAATCTGCGATAGTATCAATAGATTTGGTTTTTGATAGCGGTACCTTTAAAATCTAGCCGTTATTTTAATTTCATCTGTCATCATTAGGTTAATGACTTTTCAATGAAACATTGAGTGACTAATCATAATGTAGTATTTAACATTACTTAATTTCGTAATGAAACTTTATGCATGTTGAGATGGATGTTATTACTAATCGCCTTCCTCATCGATTTCGTTTATATTCATCCTCACAGAGACTAGCCAGTCGAGTAGTAGATATTATAATGCAAGAGCAGGCGTAGTCCCTATTCCTTTACTCTTCTAACGAGATGGATGGATTTCAAATTTCAAATCCTATCAAGAGGTTTTTTATGCCATACATACTGCACAAATCTTGTCAAAGTATTTATCCAAGCCCAATATTTGTTTCCTAATGTCTATTGATTTAACGATAAGTGAGCCATCGTAAAATTAGTTGTATTAAGACGGTTTATACTCACTGTATTTTAACTCGGTTTAGACCGACAGTTTCGGACCGATTCGGAGGCCCTTCATCAGGGGGAGTAAGACGTTTAAGCGGTCACGTCTCTCCTCGCACTGCGAGCAGCAGCACGCAGCGCTCGCGCCGAGGGTGCGGGCGCAGGTGCGGGCGGGGGGGACGCATCAGGCGCCGGTGTTGGTGGTGCAGGAACGTCACTTGCATTTAAAAACGTTTGTGTACAAAAACTACTGATGGTGTCCTCGGGTTCACTAGAAACAGTATTGTGTAAACGCGACTGCATAAGTAATGGTCTCCAAGCGGGTGGCAGAGTCCAGCCTGTGTCTCTAATACAGTGAGTATAAACCGTCTTAATAAAACTTCCTAATATCTGTTAGGATTGACCTCCGTCTTAAATCAATATTCAAGCTAAAACTTGAATCACCTGCTAGATAGAGCTTATATTCGTTTTAAAATAAATGATTATGTAAATAAAATTAACAATTTCAAGTATCCCCAACTGATTTTTTTCTTCGAATATCTTCAATGTACAGACTTTCAACCCTCTTTAGCTGTATTATATGTATAGATAAAACATTATACAAACTAGGCGTGCAGATTTTTATTCACTAATTATAATAATACAAATATTGTATATCATTTATATATTATGAATCTTTACTTAAAACTAGCTGTTCCGCGCGATTTCGCTTTCGTAGCATACTGTTACATAAACTAAGTTCAACAGGGATAATGAATGATAATTTATTTATTTAAAACAGAATATAACGGTTACAATTCAATTCAAAATGTTTTATTTCAGATGAATCCATATTCCATTCATTTTAACAAAAATATAGTTAACAAAATTTTACACAAAAAATAAACAATTAACTCAGATTACATTAAACTAATACATAATTAGAAATTTAATACGTATCAAATGATAATATAATGTCAATATAAGCCTACAAATAATACTAATAGACAAACAAGGTCGTCTTATACACTTTCAGCAACATGAAGTTTTGTCCAATGCTTCATGAAGAGAGAGTCTACATCCCACCTTTCAGCAAAGCATTTCAGGTAGCTATTATAGCTTCCACCTTCCTTTTTCGGATGATAGCTGAAAATCCATCAATCGTAGCATAGCATAGGTTACAAACCACTTACAATATTCATACAAGAAAATTACATTTACAAAATCAAAATTATAAACACGAGATTTCAGTCCTACGTTCAGCTCGCAGAACTTCATGCATTCCGTTAAAAATATCCATTAACAGTCCCAAATATATCATACCTTAATTACTTCAAAAGTACTAGAAAACTAGAGGTAAATAAAAAGAAAATAGGAAATGGGTTTTCCCCATTAAATATAAATCTGTTAACGCGTGTATTGATACTGTATCTGATACAGACCCCATTTAGATCTCATGTTTGATATTAATATACCAGTGTCTTCACCTTCGATCAGTGTTTATCAATAATGGATTAGTCATTTACATTGTATACCTATTACATTATAACTATTGATTGATAATGTCTACGAAATATCCGCGGAAAATTGCGAAATTTTGGAAAAAATTGACAAAAAACGGAATTTTCAATTCACGTCATTCTTTACGATGAAATCAATTTCGTTCATAGAATTTTTTAGATTTCACATCGAAATCGTCATAATATTGTCCTATTGGAAATGCGACGGCAACGTATATATATACGAGGGTAAAAAAACGCTCGAGCAGAGTATAACAGGGAGATAGAATCCTGGCCCCCACTCACTGTACGAAACAAAGTGCAATACTGCTTCACGCCGATCTTCTACTGGGGGTGGTAATTATACCGGTGCGAGCTTGGTCCAATCGTGCAATACTCGGCTCCCACTCTTTGCTGAAGATGTTATGCAGCAGAATTACTCTTTGTTGCCTCTTACGCACTGGTAGCAAATGAGACATTATTCTTGGAATAATTTTAATGTAAATACGACTAGATTTAGAAATAAGGACATAAATATAATATACCATAGATGAAATTAAATATCATAGACGTTATCCTCATAGAATAGGAATAGGATACTATGCGTATACAAGTGTAAGTATGGAAAAAAGAAGAAACTCATATGATATAGCTGTAATATATATACATATATATTTATACAGGGTGTCCCGTAATGAGTGAAGCATCTCTTAAGGGATGACAGTTGAGCTAATAATAATTTATCAAAAAACCCAATATATGTCATAGGAAAATATCCCTGTTTTTGAGATGTTGAAGATTTTGTAGTTTTTTCAAAAATGGCCTGACCAAGCTAAGCAACTCATAAAGTTTTCTTTATGAGTTGCTTAGATACGTCCATTGCTAACTAATAGAAATATTAGACAACGGAAGAAAAAAAATCAAGTTTAGTTAAAAAAATGTAACACACGGAGTCGGTCAGTGAACTTAAAAACTTTTGTATATAATAAAAATTTCAAAATGGTTTAAAACTTCTTAATTTATTAAAAATAAAACAAGTAAAAATGGGCTGGCGACACACAAGTAAAAGATTAAAGAAAAATCAATGATTCAAAATAAAAACAAAAGATTAGATATGCATTTTATTTCATACATTACCTAACGGTATAAGAGCAAATATTTTCCTCATTATTAATTCGACAAGATTTTTATCTGCCCCGCGAGTACCAAATTTGAAAATGATAGGAAATTGCGTCTTAATCTATTGTGGGCTTTCTAGAAAGTTTCCTATTAACACATACGCATTCCTAGACATTACCACCAATGTATATCACTCCCCCAGGAAATTTATATTCCGAGAGATGTGACTAGTTTTTGAGGAGGCGTTTGAGGTAAGCTGAAAACTTGTATGATGCCTCTCCTATTATACTTCGACATGGAACTGCAGACTTGGCTGCTGTTTACATTTTTTATGGTACAATACGTACCTGGGGGGACCTTTGTTTGTTTGCTTGTTAATTGTTTTTATGTGTTTTGTTTTTTATTTTTTGATTTGTGTACACTCTTCCCTTCTTATAACTGTATTGTAATTTCTCTTCTGCAGGGTTGCTTGGAAGAAATCACTAACGAGCGATAAAGCCGCCCTTTGCATTGTGTATGTCTTAATGTATGTCAGTTTTGTGTTTATTTATGTGTGTGTGCAATAAAGAGTATTTGTATTGTATTGTATTGTATTGAGGACCGGGTCTGACCTACTTTACACATCCGAAGTCATGTCGATGGCTCTGACGCACCTGTAATGAGTTCGCGGAAAAATTCTACGGCGCAACCGTTAACACGTCAGTCTTATGCAAAGGAGTCACTGAAAATCAGTGCTGTGTGCGTTTATCACACAACAGCTTGCTTTTTACTTTGAGTGTACTGCCGCGCAAAAGTATATTATGTAAATAATGTTTTATTTTTTTTTCATGCTTATCTTCTTGTGTAACTAGTATGTAAATATCTTTTTATTTTTTTTGCACAAGATGTGTGAAGGAACATTTAAGGGTTTTAGTCGGTGATAGTCCGACAGTCGTTTTCCATTTTCCCCATACGGCCGGGTATGCGAAGGCATTTCCCCTCGTTAAAAGAGGTATCCACTACATTTTTAACATGCGTTCCACTTGAAGCGGTCGCCGTCGGTTCTGCGACTGATCTCATCAGTCATGTCGGTCTGCCGTCCTATCAGGATATGAGAGTGAAAGGAATAGAGTGAACCAGTACCCTTGTGCACTATAGAATCTCCTGCCGAGCTAGTAGGTCTCTATTTAGATTGCTCACCGTGGTCGAAAACGAACCCTTTTATAAATCCAATCAAATTAACATTATAGAGAAAATTTAACGATAGGAAAGAAGGAGTTTAAAAGAGTGGGAGCCGAGCATTGTACGATTGGCCCAAGCACACACCGTTGAAATTACTACCCCCCAGCAGATGATCGGCGTGAAGCAGTATTCTGTTTCATACGGTGAGCTGGGACCCGGAGGTCTGCCTGCCATCCATACATTCATATTAGGAGACATTAGAGCTTCTCCCAATTAAGGATATATTAAGAAACATTACTTTGATTCTGAAATTACTTTTGTGTTCATAAACATTCTTAGTGGGTAAATGGCTGAAGGTGACTAAGAAATGATTTGTCATAATTAAGAGAAACTACATTAGTTTTAATGTTCGATAAGAAAGATGTTAACACAACTAGATTTGTGCATTACTACTTATCAATGCACTATCCCTTATCTATTATTTTAATATATAATGGGGGGTAAACTATTTCCTAAGTACAGAAGTGCACCGAGAGAGTTAAACTATGTATGGATAAAATGAGTCGCGCAAAGTGTATTTTTATATTCGGTAAGTTAAATTGAGGTTGTATAAGACTTACTGTGCCCCGCGGTTCCTCCCTATTCTCGTTGGATTTCCAGATTAAAACTATCCTATATCCGTTCTCTAACTCAAAACAAGTGGTTTTGGTGTGAAGAGACAGCTAGACGAGATACTTTCGCATCTATAATATTAGCAAGGATAGTACGAATTAAGGTCTTAAAATATTCAAATAAAAAAATGACTATTTATAATTAATATTGTAACATCAATCAAAACTCAATCGGCCATAATATGACGTCAAAATAACTTAAATTTATTGGCTGTCAAATCCTATATGATTGATTTGACATACATTGATTTGGTATATTGATATCTATACCAATATCCGATACAGGTGGATTTCTAAAGTCTCATAAAATGCCGAAAATGATGTCTTGGGGCTAATTTTGAACGCAATAAAAAATTACATCATTGAATTTTTTTTTAATTTATTTATGTGCTAAAGTCGAACCTATTGATTTTGCAAAAAAAATTACCAATCGATAATTCGTTATTACTCTAAAACTAACTTTGCAATGTAGCATCGAATACATAAGTATATTTTTATATTTGAATTATTTATTATATGATTTTTTTAAAGTCTGGATGACTGGCTACAAATTCCGCTGTTTAGACAAGCCAATAACGGTGTCACTGAAACCAGTTGGAGATTTTATGCTCAAACATGCATGCAAGCAGCCATTAAAGTGTGTTTATTTCCTACTATTTTTCTTCTTCTATTCTATTAGTTAATGGCACAATGTGATAAGCAGGATTTCATCAATGTCTCGTATATTCGGGCGTGTCTCTTTTTGGTTTAACAACTTAAGATAGCTTCTCTTGATCTTGACATTTAACATTTAGGCCAGGGATTACAAAATAAAAGGCAGATGGAATGTTCCGAAGACTCGTGTGACGCTTACTAATAGTACGTTCACGTGCATCTGTGTGAGTGAAATTTTAAAATTACGAAGCCCTTGTGAGACGTGTTGTGTCAAACTAGACGAACATTTTTGTATTTGCTCTAGAAATTTGTATTTGCTTTTTGGCGTCACTCGAGTCTTCGGCCGCACTCCATCTGTCTTTGATTCTGTAATCTGTGCCAGGGATGTACAGAATCAATACTATTTTTCTTTGTGATGCCAAAGAAATAAATGTCATTGTCTTTGTTCATAGAACTCGTAATTCTTCTATATTCGACTGACGCCTACAACTTCAAGTGTCCCCCGCGTGGTATCCACTTCCTTCTCCCTCATGAGACCAGCTGTGCCAAGTTCTACTACTGCGAATATGGGGTCAGAAGAAATGATGCTGTGTGCTGCCCTGCTGGTACCCTCTTTGCGTATGATAAGCAAGTAAGTGGACAATCATACTAATTTTATAAATGTGACAGTTTGAAGTGATTTACGGCCCGTGCCGTTTTCAATATTCTATCTCTTGTTTGCTTACTAAAGTCAGGCAAATCTATCTATTTGCACTTACTTTGATTTCAATATGCTGTCGACGGATAGCCTTTGCTATGACATTTGACAATCAACTGTCATTTAATCTGAGATTACAATCTATCCATAATAAAGTGCTCGAAACGTCGGGTTAAATAATAATGTAAAATACTGTATAATAAACCGCGTTTAAAATCCTTTAAAAAGTATTTTATTAAAAATGGAAAGTACTCGCGTTAAAACAAACACAAGATTATACTAATCTATCCATAATCTTTTATACATTACTGAAAACGGCTGTTATCCGTGTGACGACGGATTACGCTATTTCTATACATGGGTGTCGTAAAAGGCGATAGAGGGTAATTCTGCTGCATAACATCTACAGCAATAAAAGAGTGGCAGAGCCGAGCATTGCACAACACCAACCAGAAAATGTCGATATTTATCGAAAGAGATCTGGGACTACGACTGTATGTATTCTTTAGACTGTGCTACTGCCATTAGATACCGTGATATTGTCTGTTCTGAACCTTATTCAAAAAACGTCGAATACAAAAGACAACATATATAAAACGGAAAAGTAAATAAATAAATAAAAAACGTGGGCAACAGATAATGAACCGAGGAATATCCTTTTTTAACTTCCTCCATATAATTTTATTACTATACTATATTGCAATTTTTCGGGTCTAAAGTAAAAAGAAACCCGAAATAAGAGAACCCATTAGTTTAAACTTTTAGGTTTGTCTCCGAAAGACCGATATGAATAACATTATCGACCACACCACCGCTTTCCATCACATGGAGTAGCAGTCAAAGTCTGCCTATTCTACTTAAGAAAAAGTGAATTAAGATATTTTAATTGCATTTTTACTGCATCTGTCTTAAGTCCGATGACGTCGCAGGAATATTAATATAAGTTTTCTTTCAGGTTTGTGACCATGCTCATTTAGTCCGATGTGTTACTGGTACGAACAATGATGGAATACATTGCAACAGCAACTTGGCAAATGGTTGTCCTTCTGACTTCACGATCAATCGGCTGTTGCCCCACGAGAGAGACTGCGGGAAGTACTACTGCTGTGTGAGGGGAGAAAAGGTGTTGCAGAGCTGCCCTGACGGAAAACATTTTAATCCTAGATCACAGGTCAGTATATTATGAAGTATGTGTAGACATGGGCCCTGGCAGAAAATCCACAACATATGCTAAGTCAGAGCCTTTTCACAATTGCAGCATACATAGAGCTCTACGATAGTTTGCGTTAAGTTAGTCGGAATATATACAAATTAAAATTCATTATTAACAGCGATAGGATCACTATATATCCTACAGATATAGTGTCATACTATTATCAGAATCTCATATTCTTATTATGTAATCCTGTGTATTAAGTAATTATATAAAAATATATTTTTTGTTATGGATTGAATATTGTACATACATAAAAATAAGCAAAGGATATGGGTTTCGCGAATGTTTTTATAATATTATTATGCGAATTATGTCATGTCATCTCATGTCAAATATGTGATATGTCTCTATTATTTACAATTGTCTCAACGATTTTAGTTTATAAATTGAATAGTATTAATGTAATTTTGAACTTATTCACAGCTTTGTGACGATCCCGCCATTGCTGGATGCAATTCAACCTGCGGGGGGTCTTGTGGTTGCGGTTGTGTTGCACCCCCTAGTGGGGGAGAAAATGGGGGCGGAAATTCTGGCTCTGGCTGCAGTACCTGTGGTGGAAGTTGTGGCTGCAGTAGCACGACACCTTCGAGTGGTGGTGAAAGTGGGGGAGGAAATTCTGGCTCTGGTTGCAGTACCTGTGGTGGAAGTTGTGGTTGTAGCAGCACGACACCCTCCAGTGGTGGTGAAAATGGTGGTGGAAATTCTGGCTGCGGCTGTAACAACAGTAGCTGCAGTGGAAATTGTGGTTGTTGCTCCACGACACCGAGTGGCGGAGAAGACGGAGGAGGCCAAGATGGTCAAGGGTGCAATAATGGAACGCTCCCAAACGGATGTCCAGCCGATTATTGCATCGAACGATTGCTTCCGCATGAAACGGATTGTTGCAAGTTCTACCAGTGCGTCCATGGAAATAAAGTGCTGAGAGACTGCGCACCGGGTACTCATTTCAACGCTGCACAGCAGGTAATTTCCCATTGTGCGTTTTCTGAAAGATCATTGATGAACATCAATAATAATAGTGGGGCTAAAAATCTCCCTTGTAACACACTTATTAATTATTAATAAGACAACCAGGTTTAATCTTAATTCGTCTCATTTGTCATTAGAAAACTAGATCTTTGTTATCTATTTTTAATCGACTTTTTAATGTTAGATTTTCGCAAAATATTCTAACAAACAGTTTAAAAAATTCATTTTTATAGAACAACCTTATTGTTGATTTCTTAAAAAGGATTTTTTTTATAATTTGATGGTCCTTAATGTCAATACTCTCTTACAGATTTGTCTTCATCCTCATGAGGCTGGATGTGACCCAAACTGTAGCTGTGGAGAAAATGGTGGTGGAAATTCTGGCTCTGGCTGTAGTACCTGTGGTGGAAGTTGTAGTTGCAGTAGCACGACACCTTCAAGCGGTGGAGAAGATGGGGGAGGAAATTCTGGCTGCGGTTGTAACAACAGTAGCTGCAGTGGAAATTGTGGTTGTAGCTCCACGACACCGAGTGGCGGAGAAGACGGAGGAGGCCAAGATGGTCAAGGGTGCAACAACGGAACGCTTCCAAACGGATGTCCAGCCGATTATTGCATCGAACGTTTGCTGCCGCATGAGACGGATTGTTGTAAGTTCTACCAGTGCGTACATGGAAATAAGGTGTTGAGAGACTGCGCTCCAGGCACTCATTTCAACGCTGCACAGCAGGTAAATCTCTATTGTGTGTTTTCTAAAAGATCATTTATGAATATTAAGAATAATAGTGGGCCTACAATTCACCCTTGTGAAACACTCTTATTGTTAATTAGAAAACTAGATCTTTGTTTACGTTATCATCTTTAACTGTTAGATTTTCTCGCCATATACAAATAGGGTATCAAAATGCATTCTTATAGCACAACAATACTGTTGATTTCTTTAGAAATATCGTTATAATTTGATCGTCTTTGATTTAGATATTCTCTTACAGATTTGTCTTCATCCCCATGAGGCTGGATGTGACCCAAACTGTAGCTGTGGAGAAAATGGTGGTGGAAATTCTGGCTCAGGCTGTAGTACCTGTGGTGGAAGTTGTGGTTGTAGTAGCACCACACCTTCAAGTGGTGGAGAAGATGGGGGAGGAAATTCTGGCTGCGGTTGTAACAACAGTAGTTGCAGTGGAAATTGTGGTTGTAGTTCCACGACACCGAGTGGCGAAGACGGAGGAGACCAAGATGGTCAAGGGTGCAACAACGGAACGCTCCCAAACGGATGTCCAGCCGATTATTGCATAGAACGATTGCTACCACATGAGACGGATTGTTGCAAGTTCTACCAGTGCGTCCATGGAAATAAGGTGCTGAGAAACTGCGCTCCGGGCACTCATTTCAACGCTGCACAGCAGGTACTTCTCTATTTTATGGTTTCTTATAGGTCATTGATGAATATTAAGAATAATAGTGGGCCTACAATTCACCCTTGTGAAACACTCTTATTATTAATCAGACAATCAGGTTTAATCTTATTTCATCTCGTTGTTTATTAGAAAACCAGATCTTTGTTAATGTTTTATACTTTTAATCTTACATTTTCACATTCTTAGAGAATAACCTTATTGTTGATTTCTTCAAAAAGGTCGTTATAATTTGATTGTCTTTGATTTAGATATTGTTTTACAGATTTGTCTTCATCCACATGAGGCTGGATGTGACCCAAACTGTAGCTGTGGAGAAAATGGTGGGGGAAATTCTGGCTCTGGCTGTAGTACCTGTGGTGGAAGTTGTGGTTGCAGTAGCACCACATCTTCAAGTGGTGGAGAAGATGGGGGAGGAAATTCTGGCTGCGGCTGTAACAACAGTAGCTGCAGTGGAAATTGTGGTTGTAACTCCACGACACCGAGTGGCGGGGAAGACGGAGGAGGCCAAGATGGTCAAGGGTGCAACAACGGAACGCTCCCAAACGGATGTCCAGCCGATTTTTGCATCGAGCGATTGTTGCCGCATGAAACGGATTGTTGCAAGTTCTACCAGTGCGTCCATGGAAATAAGGTGCTGAGAAACTGCGCTCCGGGCACTCATTTCAACGCTGCACAGCAGGTACTTCTCTATTTTGTGTTTTCTAAAAGATCATTGATGAATATAAATAAAAATAGTGGAGCTAGAATTCGCCCTTGTGAAACACTCTTTTTATTTATTAGAAAAACAGGTTTGATCTCATTTCATCTTGTTGTTTATCAGAAAACTAGATCTTTGTAAATGTTTTATACTTTTACTCTTACATTTTCACATTTTTAGGGAATAACCTTATTGTTGATTTCTTCAAAAAGGTCGTTCTAATTTGATCGTCTTTGATTTAGATATTGTTTTACAGATTTGTCTCCATCCTCACGAGGCTGGATGTGACCCAAACTGTAGCTGTGGAGAAAATGGTGGTGGAAATTCTGGCTCTGGCTGTAGTACCTGTGGTGGAAGTTGTGGTTGCAGCAGCACGACACCTTCAAGTGGCGGAGAAGATGGGGGAGGAAATTCTGGCTGCGGTTGTAACAACAGTAGCTGCAGTGGAAATTGTGGTTGTAGCTCCACGACACCGAGTGGAGAAGACGGAGGAGGCCAAGATGGTCAAGGGTGCAATAACGGAACGCTCCCAAACGGATGTCCAGCCGATTATTGCATCGAACGGTTGCTACCTCATGAGACGGATTGCTGCAAATACTATCAATGTGTTCATGGCAACAAAGTATTGAGGAGCTGCGCACCGGGCACTCACTTTAGCGCTGTAAAAGAGGTACCAAATCATCAATTGCTTAATATATAAAAATATGTAAAGCTACTATTTTTTTCTCAATTTTCTAATATAAATTGTAATTGTTAACGCTATTATATTGGCAAACAGCCTGAAATAAATAGATTTATTATTATGGCGCTAAGTATCTCGCCTTGCGGCGGTATTTAAAATTTAACTCCGGCTGAGAGGCCAAACGGCCGGAGCCTAGGACGACTGAGTTAGGAACCTGCGGACTATCCGATCATTGTCCAGTGGGACTGCCCGCTGGATCCCCGCCGTAATGAGCTTGGCCGGCAAGTCCAATTATTATTGAACAAAATCCTTAAACACAAGACATTCATTTGTTATTGACCGTCAATGACACGTTGTTATTGACCTTTTTTGAATTATTCTGCTTTTTACAACAAAGAATAAAAGTAAAATTATTTTTCATAAATCTTAAGGTGATTTTATATCTATCATGCCCGGTTTCTAAATATTTCAGTTAAACTCTCAATAGTTATGGATTAATTATAGTTCAGACCACATTTGACAATGATGCGTTGCTCAAAAACGCAATTGTCACAGTTACTGGACGTTTAGCGCTATCTAATAGATATATTTTTAAGTTATTCGGAAACCGGGCATTATAGAGATAGAACAATACGTCTGTTAATTTATAGTTATGCTGTGGTAAATAAATAAGGTGTTTTGGTATTAATAGTATAATCTTGTGTTTGTTTTAACGCGAGTACTTTCCATTTTAAATAAAATACTTTTTAAAGGATTTTAAACGCGGTTTATTATACATTATTTTACATTATTATTTAACCCGACGTTTCGAGCACTTTACAGCGAGCGTGGTCACGGGAGACTGAGATGGCAGTTGTCTTCATGAGTGTTTCAAAAATTGTGTGTCTACCTCCATTTATTTCCCCGAAGATGGTATTTGGAAAACTGGCTCGGATTCTTGCAAAATTGACTTACAGTGTCCTCTTGTCTTTTGGTATGCTTGACATGGGGTTTTAAATTTTTTATAAGTGGGTCCCAGGTGTTAGAAAGTCTCAAACCATCTTCTCTATTGAATGTTTGATGTTTTTTAATTTCAATAGCCTCGCGTACCAGTCGTGGAAAGAATCTATTCTCACGAGCGAGGATTTGTGGTTGGTCAAAGCGAATGTAATGGTTTGTTTTGTCAAGAGTGTGTTCGCATACAGCTGACTTTGAGTGACGCCTGTGCTTAATATCAGCAATATGTCCCTTTAGTCGACTTCCAATGCTTCTCTTAGTTTGACCTATGTATGAGAGGCCACAGTCACAGTCCAATTTGTATACCCCGGCATCTTGTAAATGGTATTAATGCCAATATACCTTATATGATTTTACCATATTACATATTTCTTTTTAAAAATTTATAACAACATATGAATCCAGTATAGTTTAATGACAAATTGTTTCATAGAAATTCAACTGGAGCCTTCAATAGACGAGCGTGTATGTCCATCAAAGGCTTGCACACCACCACGACCACCCGTGAAACATTCATAGTTACAATAATACAAATTTGTATATTTTGTAGAGGCGCACGTTGTATGAGATCTTGGTCAACCCCATTTCTGTAGAAAATTATAACAATAAAACTTTAGACACGAAATATCAGCGGTTCTGCAACCGTATTTTTTTAAACTTTTGTTCTCTACAAAATACAGAAGCTTGTAGGTCACGCAAGTAAAGCTGCGGGTGAAAAGCTAGTTTAAAAAAAATAATGGCGTGACACAGAAAATGTAATATGAATATTTCTTTCAAGGTTTGTCTTCATCCCCATGAAGCAGGCTGCGACCCAAACTGTGCTGGTGGTGAAAACGGCGGAGGTGATTCTAACTGTGGTTGTGTAGACCCTACCACTCCTGGTGGAGAAGACGGTGGTGGAGAGGACGGTGGGGGTGAAGATGGTGGTGAAAAAGGAACACTACCAAATGGTTGTCCAGCTGACTTCTGCATCACTAAGTTGCTACCACACGAGAGTGATTGTGATAAATATTACTGCTGTGTTAACGGCGAAAAAGTGTTGAGCTATTGTAGTGATGGGTTGCACTTTAATGCTCAATTAGAGGTACGTTAAAATTATGTCTATTTAGATAGAAGAAAGATATAAGAAAGTCGTACTAAATTTATGATTTATCTACTAATCTTATCCTACTTTAAATAAAATACTTTTAAAATCTTAAACCCGGTTTATTATACATTATTTATTAAAAATGGAAAGTACTCGCATTAAAACAAACACGAGATTATACTTATACTACAGTGAAAGATTAGAAATTACTTTCGCATTTATGATATTAGTAAGGATGTGAAAGCTTGTTTGTTTATATATTTGTGTGTCAAACACACTGCATCTACTGAACCGATTTTGATGCACGTTTACGGAGAATTGAGAAGAGTCTAGT
This sequence comes from Phoebis sennae, assembly GCA_001586405.1. NCBI lineage: Eukaryota > Metazoa > Arthropoda > Insecta > Lepidoptera > Pieridae > Phoebis > Phoebis sennae. The sequence goes on along the minus strand of LQNK01002831.1, from coordinate 28,720 downwards.
TCGTTGAATCTTCACAAAAATACATTGCATAATCATCATTTTATTTTCAGAAATGTGACGACCCAGCCTCAGCTGGATGTGCTAAAACTCCCGAATCCAGATGCTCTGACTGCCACGTGCCGTTCTGGAGACACGACACATACTGCGACAAGTACTGGCGGTGTGTGGACGGACAGGAAGTCGTCAGTACCTGTCCGTTAGGTCTAGCTTTCAATGAGGAGAAACAGACATGTGATTTCATCTGCAATGTGTCCTGTAATGGAAGGAAGAAACGTTCTATTGATAATGAAAAGACGCCTAATAATGTATTGAAGAGGATCTTTAACGTTAAGAATTAAATGATGATTCCAGACGACGGCTTGTTTAAAGGATTAGTATAATATAAAATGGCATAAATAAAAAACAAAAAAAAAATGTTAAGAGATTTAAAGACGATGACTGGCTTGTTTAAAGGACTGATTTATGTATAACAATAGCAGATAATAAAAAATAATAATTATAAGCATGATAAAATAAAAAAAGTTAATGCTGCATTACAACTACACCAAATCTTAAGCGAGTGAGTTCAAAACATTGCCTTTTGCGTTGAGATATATTATATTTAAAAAATATAATTGTGGTTTGTATTATTTTATTCACAATTTCTTCATAGTTTCTCGCCGTTTAAACCATCTCCGGACTTCAAATATTTAGGGACTAAAATTAATCCAATCAGTCAATTGATGTTTATTATTATTATAGATAGATAGACTAATATTATAATTATATTATTTTATTTTGTAAGCTTAACCTATATTTGTTATTATTCGCGAGTTAGATAAAATGAGATGCAAATAATAATTTGCTTAGAATCACCTTTTTATTGTCAAATATTTTCAAAGGACATTAACCATTATTCATTTATGCTTTGAAATCTAATTAACACAAAAGTTAACAACTGAAAAAACGTGTTCAACAAGAAAAATATTTCTTAACTGTATTTACTTCTTTTTGGAGATTTTCAAAGCTTATTGAACAATAACGTTTAATCCTGCTAAAGTTGAATTTAATCAAAATCAGCTTATTTACTTAATATATTGCATTGTTTATGCAACATTTTAAATGTTAATTTTCCTTGTTTTTGTGTTGCAGCATTACAAATAAATTAATATCTTAATTATAATTAAATTTTATTTATAATAAAATATTCATTCACTTAAGTTTTATATTATAAAGTAGGTTTTTGGGACATAAATTTTTACTAATGGCAATTCTTTTCCTTCCTTATATAACGCCTTTTCGAGCTTACCTATAATATTTTGATAAAAACACGTAAAAGTTAACTAACTACAGTTACTAGTAGCTCGCTCTGAGCTAATCCTTCTTCTTTTGGGAGGCTTTTGAGGCAAGCTGAATTCAATATCATTTTTTTTTATAACAATAAAGATTTTTTTTGCATTATAACATGGTAGGTACATAATATAATTACACAATGTTATATATATTTGAATTACATATTTTGTCATTACGAGGATGACATGCAAAGAATAAGAAAAACATTTATTTTTTAATTTTAATATTGAATTATAATTAAACTAAACAGAATTATCAAAGTAAAATTTACAGTTCAATATTATTTATATTGCGTCAAAAAATCATTTATGTCATAAAATAATTTTTATTAAACTTGTATGATGCCTCTCTCTTTATTCTAAAAGCGTCTCGAAAGAAGCCAATTTGGAAAATACACGTTTTGACTTTGACTTTGACTTTATACCCTTCTATATAATACATGTAATTGGATCCATTATTTAAATCATACAATGCTATAAAAATAGTTATTCAATACCTATTTATTGTTCATTTCAATTTATAAGTTTTAATAGATAACAATTTGATAAAAAGCGATTAGTATTAATGGACACGCATATTTAACGAAAATTCTCATCGTGACCGGTGAGTAATGAGGAAACCTTGAAATAATTAGTATATTCCAACAAAGGATTGAAATAGTAATCTATACTAATATAATACGCCTGCAAAGATCTTTGAAGCTATTATGCACAAGTATATCACAAGCAAATAGACAGATTATGTGATGGACAACACGGTTTTCGAGCTAAAAGATCAATAGAGAGACGATAGTCGAGACGATTAGTCTCGTTCTTGTGGATTACATTTCCACAAAACTTGATCAAGGTCACCAAGTATATGTCTTTTACTTCGATTTTGAAAAGGTTTTTGACAGGGTCAATAATGACATCTTAGTATCGAAACTTAGCAGCATAGGCTTCTGGGCTTCTGAAGCTATTTGCTGACTATCTTCATAACCACCAACAATTTATCCAGTTAGATATTTATGATTCTCATCCTTATCACGCTCCGGAGTTAGTCAAGGGTCAATTCTTGGGCCATCACTTTTCTTGATAATGGTCAATGATATACCATTAGTCCTTAAACATTCTAAATGTCTAAAAGCATTTCTGAGATATTTGTTTAAGCGTAAAAATGGTTACTATACAGTTACAGCTCTTTGGAACTTAGGAGAATAATACACCAAATCATGACAGAATGACATGAATTCTTATCAAGATTCTTAATAAAGTAATTCTTACCAATCAATTCCATCATCTTCTTTTTCGAAAAGTGTCCATTTAAATGAGCTCTTCTTATAATTTCTTCTTCCATTCTTTTAGGAATCACTAAACGCTTAGTGTCTCCTTTATACAACAGGTCATTGTCAATATAATAGTCTTGATAGGATTTATTTTTTAAGATTTCTATAATAGCTTTTAGACCATCATCTGCCTGTTGCGCTTGTCTTAATTCATTATGTAGACTTATCGTGGCAACATATGGGTTCCTACTTAATGCATCAGTATGCTTCATCTTTGCTCCCTGGCGATGTTCAACTGTGAAATCAAATTCTTGAAGAAACAATGCCCATCTGGCAACCTGTGTACATAAATCTCTCTTTCTCAAAGTCATCTGAAATGCTTGGCAATCAGTCACAATTTTGAACTTTATGCCATAAAGGTAATGTCTGAATTTTTTCACACCTTCTAAAATAGCCAAAG